>SKCR01030925.1:0-31263 GCA_019454045.1 Zanthoxylum bungeanum
CACTTTATTATAATAATAACCCTCAATACAGTCATTTTCCTAAATAATGATCTCGTTTGCAACCATACACAAATACACAATCATCAGCTAAAAAAAATAGCCCCCTCAGCAAGAAATACTCAAGTAACCATTTTAAAATTACCATACTAAAATCTGTATCAAAGACAACCCTTTTCAAAACGCCATTAGCATCCAATCTCATAGTAGTCTGCATATACGACAATTTTAAACAGCTATGCAGTAAACTAGTTGAAAAATAAAGACATTTAAAGGCAAGCTACATTCTTTCTTTCTTTCTTTCTTTTTTTTTTTTTTTTTACTAGTATAATATTCAAATACATGAAGTAACGCATCCATAAGATATAGAAGAGAAGGAATCTAAAAGAACAAACTAGAGATTACCGCAAAATTGGAAGAGCAGTGCTGCAATTACCACACCCCACTTCCAAAAGCTTAGAAGATTCCCCACACAAAACTAGATCTGAAAATCCCTTCCATTTCTGATTCCAAATAATCCCTCTTTACTGCCCCTGCACTCTCTCGGTCTCTCGGCTCTCTTCTCTTCTCGGCCTCTCTCTCTCGGTTCTTCCCCCACTCTCGGTTTTTTCTGGATCTCTCCTTCTCCCTCCCTTTTTGTTTTCTGTGTGTTTTTTTTTTCCCTTTTTTTTTGGTCACTATGGGCGTGTTTTGTTTTTTTGTTTTTTTTTTTTTTTTTTGATAAAAATATGTGTGGTGTGTATGTAATGAAATAGTAAATAATAATATATATGATATTTGTGTGTAGGGATTTTCTAAAACAAATCTAGATAAATCTAGATATTTATTTATTTATTTTATTTTATTTATCTATATATATATATATATATATATATATATATATATATATATTCTATTTGATAAATCTCTCAATGGTTCCCTTCAAAATTATTCATTAATATCTTTTAATTCATCCATAGCAATAATTCTGATTTTACTATAAAATAAACTATGCGCTCGGACGCGGCCTCACACGCGGGAAAAAAATAATTTACGCAAAAATTGCTAAAATAACCTGGGTCGTTACAGTTACCACCTTAATGGATGGTTGGATTTAATTTGACTTAATCAGATTACCGCCTATATGGCTGGTTGGTAAATTATCACAAGTTTATATGTTATATTATGTGAGATATCTAAATAGTAAATAGTAAAAGTAATTCATTTTACCTTAGTATTTTATTTTATTGCAATTTACTTTTCAGCCTTTACTTTATCGCAATTACTTTTCAGCATTTTAATTTTATGTCTTTTTCTTTAATTTCATTAGCTCTATTTATGTGTCGTAACTAAGTTAGATATCTGGGGTTGTGATGAATACTAATATCACCGGTTTATAAGGGGTTAGACTATAGTTTGGGTAATATAAAGATTTATTTATTGAGTCTTAATCTTAATGCTTTTTATTAACTGGCTATTAATAAAATTGATTAGGTAAACTTAAAATGACCTTGGAAAATGTATTTTAGGTTAAAGACCTTAGACTCAATAACTCCCGATCTTCCTTAAGGATAGATAACCCTTTAATAGATTTCCTTACAGGATAGAAATATACCTGTCGGGCGGGGGTAAGACTTAAACTTAATGAATCCAGGTAATTTGGTTGACATATGAATATGGTTCAATTGGGTTATACTTGGTATTTGTAATTGACCATCGGAAGAGGCTTTTAGATAATTTAGTGTTTCAGATTAATAAATCAATATATTACCCAACTTTATGATTACCACTTCATCTTTTAATAAATATTAGGAAGATTCACAACCCTGGATAGTTTCTTAATATTGAACTTTTCAAAACCTACTTTGTGTAATTTTATTTACTTGTGTGTAAATTTAGAATCATCGCCATTTCAAATCAATCAAACAACCCGTTAGATACCAGTAATCATTTAGGCTCAGTTAAATTAATAAATTATGTATTAAGTCCTCGTGGGATCGATACTTTTTATACTACTTGAACGATACGTGCGCTTGCGTCATACGCGTGTGTAAGCACCGGTCAAGTTTTTTGGCGCCGTTGCAGGGGACTTATTTATCTTTTATTATTAGTTTTGAGGTTAGATACATTTACTTGTATCTAATTTCTTTTTACTTATTGTTTTTGTTTTCTGTGTTTCAGGTTCTCAGATCCTTCATGAGACGAACCAAAAGCTTTGAACTCCGACCGCTTGACCCAGAGATTGAAAGAACCATCAGACAGTTTAGAAGGGAAAGGCGAGAAGGACAAGAAGCAATTGTTAACATGGAACCTGAACCTTTGGAGGTTGCACCACCAATTCCCATTCGAGACAGAACCATTCCGGTGGTTGACAGACTCGTTTCTTGTATTGTACTTCCTCCATTACCAGCCAATATGGGTGGCATCAAAACTTGCATTCAGATGATACAGCAGTCAGTTCAGTTTGGGGGGAAAGCAACTAAAGATCCTAATACCCATATCAGCAACTTCCTGGAAGTCTGCGGCACTTTCAATTACAACCGAAAAGCTGAAGAAGCAATGAGACTGCGTGTTTTCCCATACTCCTTAAAGGACAGAGCTAAAGCTTGGCTACATTCACTACCAGCAGGTTTCATTACAACATGGAACAATCTAGCCACCAAATTCCTTGCAAAGTACTTTCCACCAGCCAGAACTGGAAAGCTGAGGAATGACATCACATCCTTTGTACAACAAGATTCAGAAACTCTTTATGAAGCTTGGGAAAGGTACAAAGATTTGCTCCAGAAATGTCCTCACCATGAGATTCCAAAATGGCTTCAAGTCCAAACATTCTATAATGGACTTTCTGGAATAATGAGAACCACAATTGATGCTGCTGCTGGAGGAGCCTTAATGGCAAAATGAGAAGATCAAGCCTGAGACCTAATCGAAGAAATGACCAATATCAATTCTTTGTGGCCAACAGAAAGGAGCCTGATTCAAAGAATTGCAGGAATTTATGAAGTTGGAGCCAATTCAGCAGTCAATGCCAAGTTGGATCAGATTTGCAAATACATGGAGACTCTCAGCACACAAAGTAACCATGAAGCCACAAGTTCACCATATGGAGGAGCACCAGAGCCAACCCAACCTGAAGAGACGGTGAACTATGTCAACATACAGGGGAACAATCTATATTCCAACACCTACAACCCAAGATGGAGGAATCATCCTAATTTTCATGGAGCAACAATTCAGGGCAAATGAATAATCCACCACCTGGATTCCAACAGCAGAACTATCCACCACTTGGACTCCAGCAACAGAACAAAGACCATGAGCATGAAAAAGAACCAGTAATGGCAGAAGTGCTGGCTCAGTTAGAAGATATGAAGTTATGTTTCAAAGCCAATTAGCTTCTATCAAAGCACTGGAGAATCAAATTAGACAACTGGCCAATGCTCAGAGTTACAGACCACCAGGAAATCTTCCTAGCAACACAGAACCAAATCCAAGGAACCGAGGGAAGGAGCAATGTCAAGCCATTACCTTGAAAAGCGGTACTGAAATCAACAAAGATGTTGGAATCAAGACAACGATCGAGGAAGTTCCAAAAGATGTAGTTCTACAGATGGAGGAAAAAGAAGCAAAGGAAAAAGAAAAAGAACAGATCACTCCACCTCCACCTTTTCCACAACGTCTTCAGAAAAACAAACTGGACAAGCAGTTTGCTCGATTCTTGGAGGTGTTCAAAAAGCTGCACATCAACATTCCATTTGCAGAAGCCTTGGAAGAAATGCCCAGCTATGTCAAATTCATGAAAGACATTCTTTCACGAAAACGGAGATTGGGTGATTATGAGACAGTAGCATTATCGGAAGAATGTAGTGCTATCATTCAGAGGAAACTTCCCCCAAATTTGAAAGATCCTGGCAGTTTCACAGTCCGTGCACCATTGGAGAACATTATATCGGTAAAGTTTTATGTGATTTAGGTGCAAGTGTTAATTTGATGTCTTTTTCTATTTACAAGAAACTGTAAATTGGAGAAGCAATGCCTACCTCAGTTTCACTACAACTTGCTGATCGAACACTCGCATTTCCGAGAGGAGTTGTTGAAGATGTGCTGGTCAAAGTTGACAAACTCATTCTCCCAGCAGATTTCATCATCCTTGACATGAAGAAGACAAAGATGTACCTATTATCCTTGGGAGACCATTCTTAGCGACAGGACGAACTGTGATTGATGTACAAAAATGAGAACTAA
Organism: Zanthoxylum bungeanum; assembly: GCA_019454045.1. Classification (NCBI taxonomy): domain Eukaryota; kingdom Viridiplantae; phylum Streptophyta; class Magnoliopsida; order Sapindales; family Rutaceae; genus Zanthoxylum; species Zanthoxylum bungeanum. The sequence continues at coordinate 4,225 of SKCR01030925.1, forward strand.
CCATGAAAGTTCAGGACCAAGAAGTTACTACTTCAATGTTTTCAAAGCCATGAAATTCCCGAGCGATGAAAAAGAGGAAAAATGTTTCAGAATTGATGTTGTTGATAGTATCATCCAGGATACTGATACAAGTCCCACAGACAAACTTGAAGCTTGCATCACCAACATGACTGACATCGAGCTTGATGCTGAAATTCTGGAATATATCAACTATCTTGACAAGCCGTTCCGTTTCAAATCAACAACACCAGTTGAAAGTCTGGAACTCCAAAGAAAGATCGAATTAAGCCTTCGATTGAAGAACCACCACAATTGGAGATGAAGCTACTACTTCCGAACCATCTCAGGTATGTATTTCTTAGAAAATCTTCTAAATTACCTGTTATTATTTCTCTTCTATCTAACATTGGAACAGGAAGAAAAGTTACTGAGAGTGTTACGAGAGCATAAGAAAGCTATTGGCTGGACTATAGCTGACAATCGAGGCATTAGTCCATCATTTTGCATGCACAAGATCCTGATGAATGACGAGTACAAACCCACAGTGGAGCATCAACGGAGACTCAATCCAATCATGAAGGAAGTTGTAAAGAAAGAAATAATCAAATGGTTGGATGCTGGTATCATTTACCCCATCTCAGATAGCAGTTGGGTGAGTCAAATGCAGTGTGTACCAAAGAAAGGAGGAATTACTGTGGTCACCATGAAAGAACGAACTAATTCCAACAAGAACGGTGACTGGATGGAGAGTATGCATGGATTACCGGAAGCTGAACAAAGCCACAAGGAATGACCATTTTTCGCTTCCATTCATTGATCAGATGCTGGACAGACTACAGGACATGAGTTCTATTGCTTTCTGGACGGATATTCAGGGTACAATCAGATTGCTATCGCCCCAGAAGATCAGGAGAAAACTACCTTTACATGTCCGTATGGTACTTTTGCTTTTCGTAGGATGCCATTTGGATTATGTAACGCCCCAGCCACATTTCAGCGTTGCATGATGGCCATCTTCTCAGATATGTTGGAGCAGAGTATGGAGGTATTCATGGATGACTTTTCTGTGTTTGGAGATTATTTTGACCATGCTTGCAAAATTTGGAATAGGTGTTACAAAGGTGCGAAGATACAAACCTGGTACTCAACTGGGAGAAATGCCACTTCATGGTGCAGGAAGGTATTGTTCTTGGACACCGGATCTCACAAAAGGAATCGAGGTAGACAAAGCAAAGATCGTGATAATTGAAAAACTACCTCCACCAACATCTGTAAAAGGGATTCAGAGCTTTCTCGAACATGCTGGTTTTTACAGGAGATTTATCAAAGACTTTTCCAAGGTTGCTAAACCTCTTTGCAATCTTTTGGAGAATGATGTGTCTTTCAAATTTTCCAAAGAATGCATGAAGCTTTTGAAATCTTGAAATAGAAACTGGTCTCTGCTCCCATCATAGTAGCACCAGACTGGACCCTTCCATTTGAGGTGATGTGTGATGCTAGTGATTTTGCTGTAGGTGCAGTTTTGGGACAACGCAAAGCAAAGATTTTCCACACCATTTATTACTCCAGCTAGACTCTGAATGAAGCTCAGCTCAACTACACAACCACTGAAAAGGAGTTGCTTGCAGTTGTGTTTGCTTTTGACAAATTCCGCTCTTATCTATTGGGTCCCAAACTGGTGGTCTACACAGATCATTCAGCAATCAAATATCTGATCGCGAAGAAAGATGCTAACCCAGATTGATCCGTTGGATACTTCTTCTGTAAGAATTCGACGTGGAGATTCGAGATAAAAAAAAGGGGACAGAAAACCAAGTGGCAGATCATTTATCGAGGCTCGAGAATGGAGAAACAGCTGGCAAAGAACTTTCAATCAAAGAAACATTCCAGATGAACAGCTTTTTGCCATGAAACAACAGGAAGTCCCTTGGTATGCTGACTATATCAACTACATTGTGTCAGGAAAATGGCCGTTGGAATGGACAACTCAGCAACGGAATAAGTTCTTCAAAGAAGTCAATCACTATGTTTGGGATGAGTCGTACCTGTTCAAACGTTGTGCTGATCAATTATTAAGACGATGTGTTCCACATGAGGAGGTCAATAGTGTTTTATAGCACTGTCATTCATCACCATATGGCGGACACTTCAGCGGGAACAAAACTGCAGCAAAAGTCCTACAATCAGGTTTGTTCTGGCCCACTCTTTTTAAAGATGCTTACTTGTTTTCTCTTCGATGTGACAGGTGCCAGAGAACGGGGAATATTTCGGGAAGAAATGAAGGACCATTGTAAAATATTCTGGAAGTGGAGATATTTGATGTGTGGGGAATTGATTTCATGAGACCTTTTGTGCCATCATTCGGAAATATGTACATCCTGGTTGTTGTAGACTACGTCTCCAAATGGGTTGAATCAATTGCACTGCCATCCAATGATTCAAAAATGGTTATCAAATTCCTGAAAAAGAACATTTTCACTCGGTTGTAAAACACCCCGTACAATTATCAGTGATGGTGGCACACATTTCTGCAACAGATATTTTGATGCACTCATATCCAAATACGGAGTTACTTATAAGGTTGCCACTACTTACCATCCATAGTCAAATGGACAGGTTGAAGTTTCAAAGGGGAAATCAAAAGAATCTTGGAGAGAACCGTTGGATCAACAAGGAGGGACTGGTCTACAAAACTCGATGACGCATTATGGGCCTATCGGACAGCTTACAAGACATCCATTGTGTTGGTTTAAATCTAGTCCCAAGATCATAACAAGCATGAAAAAATGTGTGAATACATCAAAGGAGGTAGCGGAATACTCACATCGATCGGTTGAGACGATTTGGTGAAGAACAAAAATGATTTTCTGCCCTCCAAAAACGCCACTGTAGTGCAGATTTTTCTGCCCAAAAAATCAGATTTTGATCCATGGAATGGAACTCCAAGCTTGTTAAATGGTTCTCGGCTCGTGGGTGGGTTTCCCTAACACCTTCGTATGTCTCCTATGAGTGTGCTATCACTTGGATCTTGCCACAAAATCCTCAAAATTCTGCCATCATTCACGCCATTTTCAGGCAGTGAACTGCCTTCTTGGGCGTGAACTTATGAGGGAGAAAGAGAGACAAATAGATACATGAGAGAGAGAGAGAGATGTGTGTTATGTTTACTTTAAGGTTGCAAGTGTATCTAATACACTTCTCTTGAATTTCAAATGAATTTCATTTGAATTTGCTTTTTTAAAGTCAAACAATTAAAAGCCAACAACCACATATTATGTCACATCAAGTCACATCAACTTTAATAAAGTGACATGATGTCAAGTCACATCACTCAAAGTGATAAGTGATTTGACGCTTTATGCGACTAATGATTTAACGCTTGATATTACTTGCGTGCCGCACTCGAATTCGAAATGCGAATGCGCTCGCAAATAATCTCGGGCTCAGATTCGTTAATTCCAAATTAACGATTTCTTCGTTGTGTCGTAATTAAATCTAATTTAATTAAATAATCATACCAAGCATAATTACTATTCACGTCGCTAACGAATTAATTCTAAATTAATTCGTTCGCCCGAATTAAAATCCAATTTTAATTCCACGTCGAAATCCAATTTCATTTAATATATCAAATATATTAATTTACCAATTAATTCCAAATTAATCGTTATCTCTCTTTAAATGATATTTTATCCTAGATAAAATATCTCCGATATTAATCCCAGATTAATTCTCTCTCTCTTCTAATTAATCCCAGATTAATTTAAAGTGCGAGTCATACATCATCGGTGAATCATTGGGAAGCGACCCATGAGATCCCCGGATATGTTGGCAGTAAACACGGTCGTCGGACTATCCGAACACGTAAGTACCTCGTACTACGTCTTACCGATTTACAAGACAAGGTTGGCCTCTAGCAAAGCGCCATGCCTACCCAATTCTCCGGAAATATCCTTACAGGAATGAAGGATTCACGTGCTAGGCCTGGGGCTGGAATTGTGTCTGCCACTTACGAAGCACTTGTCGGATGTCTGGTAACTAGTCTCTATAATCGGATATACATGACCTAGTCATAATATCCCGATGGCCGCGCAGCACTTAAGAGCACTAATACCGTATCCTGTGTGACATCATCTCCACTATGACTGGAGTGATACTTCTATCTTGACATCACACCCAATACTCTATGATTCTCAATATACCCAGTATTGGCATACACAGAACCGGTTAAAGCCCTGGACGACCTCAACCAAAGTATATTGATTGTATAAATGTATTAGCGGTGCAAGTCTCAGGTTAAGACCAAATACACCTACCCTGATTTCGGATTCCCATAGACACATAGTCAAACTACCAATGGGATTCCGATAGGGTCTATCCAGAGCGAAGCTGTTTTCCGTACCATCGGTAAAACACAACCTCCTACCGCACTTGCATAAGTATCCAATACTTAAATATATGAGAACTATGCCCGTTATGCCCTCACAACGTGCACAAGTGCAATACTAGTCTTTTACGCATTACCGATGTCCAATCTCGATAATACTCTGACTAGGGATATTTAATGATTTATCCTTCATTGATTGATACTGTCTCATATCATTCTCAATCAAGGAACAAATCATAAGGACCTCTCATCATTTTATATCTAGGTGATCTAATCACAAATGATAAGAGTGCAATCTCCTTTGTCACATAGTTAATTTGTACAACAACACCATGATCTGTACAAATAGAGACGCTATGGGTCATAACTCTCCAACACATTGGTATGTCACCATATCGATTGGTGTTTGTGAAAGCATGCCATCTTCCAGTTGAACTTGAACACAAGGCGTACTGGGCACTAAAAAAATTGAATCTTGATCCACAAGCTGCAGGAGAGAAAATACTTCACCAACTCAATGAATTGGAGGAATTTTGCCTACAGGCCTATGAGAATGCCAAATTGTACAAAGAAAAGACCAAGAAATGGCATGACCGAAAAATAATGCACAGACAGTTGGAACCAAGGCAGCAGGTGTTGTTGTACAATTCCAGGTTGAAACTTTTCCCTGGAAAGTTGAAATAAAGATGGTCAGGTCCATTTGTGATCACTCAAGTTCTACCATATGGAGCTGTTGAGTTACTGGATCCCAATACCAACAACATATTCAAAGTTAACAGTCAGCGTGTCAAACACTACTGGGGAGAATCATTTGAGCGACAAAAAGAAAGTGTCATACTTTCAGATCCAGTATAACGTTCGGGCAGTCACGTTAGCTGAAGACTTTAAACTTAGCGCTAGCAGGGAGGCAACCTATGCAATCTTTGTGTATAAATTATAATTTGGTGTGATTTAATTTTGTGTGTTTAGTTTTTGCAGATCAAGTCATTTTAAGATGGAAGAAGTTCTCGCAAATCTTCATAAGCAATTCCCTTCTCTCCCTCAAAAATCTCTGATAAAAGTTTACAAAGCTCGCTTGGAACGAATGAGACTACTGACAATCCATGGTATTCCTAATGACATTCGTTGGGTAATTCATGCATAGGTCCGATTAGCAGGTGAGTACTCTGATTCATGTACTTTTTATTTGCCTGGTTTTGGAAGAAGCACCTATGCCAAGAAACGTAGAGCTAAGAAAATGGGTGTTTGTTTCAAATGTGCACGCTGGAATTGCAATACTCATTGTCGTTCTTTAGGAATGGTGTCTGATAATCGCGAAGACAAAATTAAATTCATTAGGGATGGCTTGAGTAAGGAGTCTATAGATGATATATCTTCGACTCTTGAGACGCATCCCAGTGGATATGTTCATATTGCCATTCACAAATTACACACACAATTTTTAAAGGAAAGAAAACAGTTAAGTCTCGAGAATCTGACTCAAAAAGACCCTGTTTGCCAATTTATAAGAAAATTGGATGGGAAGTTTGTCCCTGACGCATAGACGTCAATCAAGCCACTAAGTTTCTTGTACATATTATATCTCTTTATCTTTTCCTAATAATTATGATTTGTTTTGTTGTTTTCTTTTATTTTCTCCGACAGGATCTAGATCTTTTTTACTATCATGATTTATTTTACTGTTTAACTAATAATTGTCATTTGGCAGGTACTAGTGCTATTATTTTTACTCACCCTTTCAGGTGTTATAAATTCAACTCATCATTGCACTTTTGAAAGACATCCAGAGTAAAACATGGAAGCCACTTCAAGAAGACGGGTTGAAAACATCTGTGTATTTTGTGGTACTAGTGTTGGTGTTAAATCACAATACATGGAAGCAGCACATGAATTGGGTCGAGTCTTAGCTGTAAGGAATATGCACTTAGTATATGGTGAAGGCAATCTTAGACTTATGGGGATCGTTTCAAAGGCCGTACAAGAAGAAGGCAGTCAAGTCTTGGGAATCATTCCAAAACCCTTGACAGAGGCAAATCTTATTGGACCATCAAACGAAGAAGAACTAATTGTGCCAGGTATGTTTGAACGACTGGTAGAAATGATTAACCGTGCTGATGCTTTTATTGCTTTGCCAGGTGGCTTGGGCACATTGGAGGAAATTTTTATAGTACTATCTTGGGCGAACTTGAACATACACCAAAAACCACAAGGACTGTACAATGTTGAGGTTTTTTTGATTTTCTTTGTGTATTTCTTGATGATGCCCGAAGAAATGGGTTCGTGACAAAACCTATGAAGGAACTCCTCTTTACTGCCAGAACTGCTCCGGATCTAATTGATCAAATCTTAGCCTATGAACCACAAATTGACCCTATCATTTCAAAGATAAATTGGTCCGAGAATGATCGTGGTAAGCGACGTCGGATTAATCTGGATCTTAACCTTTAATTTCTTGTAGAATTTCAACTAACCAGGTACTAATTTCTAAACTCTTCTTCTACTGTTTAGGACATTGGGACAATGTCTCATTTAGGTTTGGGGGAGGAAATTAGTTGATTAGTATCTTGTTTTTAGTTTGTGTGTTGTTTTTATTTTTAGTTCAAAATATTTCGAAAAATATAAAAAAATCGAAAATTTTTCAAAAATTACAAAAATATTTTACATTTTTGAATTTTTATTTTGACTAAAAAGGTGAAATTAGTAAGAGATAGCTGAGTATGGAGTTTCCACTCTTGAGACGTATTTCAAACCTATTTTCAAAACAAGTTAATTTTTGTTTATTTCCTTTTTGAATTATTTAATTTGTAAATTCTCCATAAATGCTGACTAAAATGAATCTTCATATGCTTAGTTGGCAGGTATTATGAACATGCATAGTAACATATGGACATGAGCTGTATTTGAAAAGTTTGTAATATTTAGTGCTCTAGTTTAATTGGAGGAAGCATCTCAAAAAGTGATGGAGTGAAAAAAAAAAAAAAAAAACACATCTGAGATCCGAGTTATTAAGTCTGTAAGGGTGTTTTAACACTTAGTGCCCTAAAACCAACTGGTTTGGGAGTCACTAGCCCAAAGCTCGCTACATGAATCAAGGATGTTGCAAATATATATATATCTGAAGTCTGAGTAATTAAGTCTGTAGGGGTGTCTCAACACCTGGTGCCCTAAAGCCAACTGGTATGAGAGTCACTGACCCAACACTCGCTACATAGACGGAAGGTATTATATATAAATAAAATTTCAAAATTCAAAAATCAAAGAAAAAATCAGAAAAATCAGAAAAATTATTCCATTACTACCAAAGGTGTGAATTCTGATAAAACTTTAGGACAAAAATATTACTCTCTTATCAACTACACTTGTGACTGTTGTGGACAAAAATGAGATTGATTAATATTTTGTTAGACTGTGCATATGAAGAATGGTAAATATAATCGGAGAATTTACTTATTCGGTAATTAAGAAAGAAACAAAACAACTAGTAACTTGGAGTAGAAGTTTCACCTGAGTAGTCACTAACTTCTTTATTCTCTTTTCGCTTGTCTTTTTGCTTTTGTGTGCATTAGTTTTATAACATTTTTACTTTTATAAAATATTTGTGGGTATCATTGCTACTAGGGACACCTAGGGGTTTAAAGGCTTGTTGCATATGTTAAATGCAACCGTGATCCCTACAAAAATGGCTTAAATTTGTTTATGTTATTTTGTGTTTTGCTCGAGGACTAGCAAAATGTTAGGTTTGGGGGTGTGATGAGTAGTAAATGTATCACTATTTCACACTCATTTAACCTAATATTTTGTATAGTTTCTTGAGTTTTGTGAATATTTTGATGTTTTTTGTGTTATTTTGTAGATAAATAAAGTTTCAGGACATTCTGGAGGTGATTTGGAGCAAAATAGTCAAAAACGGACAAAAAGGCATTTTGGTAATTTTCAACGTCGCGACACTGAAGCCTTTGGCATCGCGACGCCTAACGTGCGCTGCTCTGCTAATGTGCGCCGGGTCAACAAGTCAGAATTTGAGAAGTTTGACTTTACTAACGTGCGCCGCGCCATGTGTCACCATCACAGCCGATATGCTAACTGCGTCGTGACAAGTGTCATCATCATATGGTGCCGACAATCGCTTTCGCCACGTGTCGTCACATCAGCATAATAATTGAGTTGAAGTCGCCTTGCCATGTGTCACCTTATCGCCTTATCTGGAATCGCCAAGTGTCGATCTCACAGTGCGCCATGTCATCAGGTTTGGGCGTCCCGACACCAAGTGTTCGGGCGTCCTGACGCTGGATTCCTACCGACCCCTATAAATTCAGCTCAGTTTTCTGATTTCAGATGTACAATTCTCTCTAAATTCTCTGATGTAAATAGGGAGTTCTCTTCTTAGTTTCTTTAAATTTCAGTTTTGTAATTAATTTTTAATTACGTTCTGTAATAATAATTTACTTTCTTTACTTTTTCAATTTTTTATTCAACTATGATGGGGTAACTTCCCTCTGCTAGGGTGAAAGGTAATTCTTACTATGCTATTTAGATTAATCTCCCGTAATATAATATATTCACTATTTAAAATTTGACTTAAAAGGGGATACTGCTATATTGGTCGGTTGGTAAATTAATTTAATCTGGTTAAACCTGACTAAGAAAGGATACCGCAGATTGGTCGGTTGATAATTAAATTTTCTTACCGCCTATATAGCAGGTTTATTTTGATTCCGCTTGTATGGCTGGATTATGGACAAATATTGTTACTGTAACATCCCGCCTAGGCCAGGATGCTACCGGCAGGAGACAGGCCAAATCCATCTCCATAAGCCTCTGACTCTAACGAAAATTCGACATGACCTTTGTTAAAAGTCATGCAACCTGGATCAAAGTCCAGCACCTTAACACATCTTATAGAGCCCAACACAAAATAAATCACTAAGTAATGAACTCAAAACACAATACAACTGGGCTCTATGCCTGAAAGTACGTATAAACAAAAACTTTTACAATTTAACCAATACAGACTTATACTCTTTACAACTATACTTATACAACTTGACTCTGATACTCCCAAGACCTGGTGACTGGCTGACTGCAACGCTACTATCCGGCTCCTCAAGCTCTGGTATCTGCGATCGACCGATCAGGTCACCAACCTGCAAAACTCAAAACAAATGCTTTCGCTGCACTACTCTGATATCTTAATTCTTTCCTACTTACTCCTCTACTGGTTTTAATTCGGACTTTTACTATAGTTATCTTTCTTTTATCACATTGAAATATCATCAAATCGGATCTATAACATATTCATTCTTTCAAGCATTCATCACACTATCATCAATTGTATATGCATGCATATATGGCCATGTTATCATGCACTATTATTTATGATAGATTCTTCCTATGTAAAGATACTACTCACACAAACATTAACCAAATATACATATAAGTGTGCTAATGCTATCATGCATCATGTCAACTATGTGCAACTCAAATGATTTTTCTAGGATATACATATATATATATATGCATATATGCCTAACTATGAATTACATTTTACTTAATTATGCCATGCATAATGAAAATACATTTTAAAAATCTTTTGGAAAAACTGTTTTCTGAAAATTACTTTCTGATATTCTTTATAAAACTTATCTTTTTGAAATACTATTTCTAAAAACTATTCATCTGAAAAACTGTTTCTAAACTCTGTTTCTGAAAACCGTGTACTGAAAATCTAAAAACTGAAAACGGCTCTACACCCAGGACCATAACTCAACTGGGTGTACTCGATGCCCAGGACCATAACTCAACTGCGGCATCTCTAGAACTGGTGGTATCCTACGTCCAGGACCAATACTCAACTGGCAACGTAGAGATCTACACCCAGGACCATAACTCAACTGCAGTGTAGCCACCAAGCTCTGAAATCAGGATTTCGGGACCCTGTAGCCTCTAGTCCTGCTCGAGGATCTGAGAAGCGTCCCCTCAGTCCTCCACATGTGCACATGTACTATATCCATCAATTCCAAGGTATCCGTCAATTCCGAACTATATCTCAAGTTACATACTGGGGTGAGTTTTTTCCTTATACCCCAAAAACATGAAAATCAAAATGTGTATCTCAAAACTATAAAATATTTTCTAAAATACATTTTCTTTTAAAAGCATTTGAAACTTTCCTTTAAAACCCCTTTTGAACTCCAAAACCACTCTTGGCTTCAACTCAATTTATGAAAATTAAAAAAAAAAACATGTATGCTCATGCATTCATATAAATAAATGATATATGTATCATGTATTATATGCTTATATGCTTCTATTATGCATATTTCATACTCGTTTACATAATCCAAGCTTAGCTGACCTTCATGCCCCCAATAATATCAACGGCTTATAAAACAATCCAACAAACTACCTATACTAATACATACACACTCAATCAACATAAACAAATGTAGGGGTTTTTCTAGGGGCTGGATCCGGTAACGCAGCGGAAGCGGTGAAAATCTTATTTTCCGATTTCAAAATTTTTCTCGGATTAATTAAATAAACATATTTATTTAATTGTCCAATAATCAAATTATGAAATTAAAATTCAAATGAATCACATTCAAGTGAATTTACCGAACTACCCTTATATTGGTACTTTGTCCATTTTAGTCCGAAATTAATCAAATCAATTTTGAATGATTCTAATCATTTTTAGGATGAACTTAGCATGCTTGAAACATCAAAACACCAAAAGAACCAAAATCCCCAAATTTCATCCATTTGGCCGAATGCCTCCTAAGGTAGGCAATTTGTGCCTTTTGTCATTTCATGCATCAAAACACATCAAGATGTAATACAATCAACATGAAACTTTATATGCATCTTATTTACATCCAATTACACAACATAAATGAAAAGCCCCAAATTTGGAATTAGTTATAAACCCTAATTTTTCAATTTCCACAAATTAGGCAAATTAGACCAAATACACTAAATCAATTACTTCAATCATCTTTCTTACATCCAATCCAAGTCTCAACACAATGAAACAACTCAAGATCAAATCTAGGTCATCTTAGAGTGGGTTAACAACTCTAGATTAGCAACATGTTTCCAAAACCTTAAAAGAATCCTTACAGCTACAATAGTCACAAGTATCATTCATCACACATGCTCAACACTTCCACCAAAAACTACCATCAACCAAAACACAAAGAATAAAGAAAGGAATAACTTAAAAACTCATATGTTAAAGCCTAGATCATAAAGAACATTTCTTATCTATAGTAAGTTTGAAAAACTTACTAAATCCAAACTTTCCTTTAGATTTTTCTTTCTTCTTCACAAGTTTCTTTGGTTTTCTTTTTAATGGAGTTTGTGAAAAGTGTATTAGGTTGCTAAATGAAAATGAGATGAAAACAATATATACTTGTAGTGAAAAGCCCTTGGCCGAAATCATGCAAGCATATACAACAAATTTCATTTCAATTTCATTTAACTTTGCATTTGATAAAGTAAATTAAATATCTAAAAACACTTTATAGATATTTATTTTAAGTCAACAAAGACAACTTTAATCATTTCAAAACAAATATCTAAAGTTAAGATATTTATATTTTAATTATATTAATCATTTAACAATTAAATAATTAATTAATTAATTAAATACAAATATATTAAATATATGTATTATATTTACATTAAATATCAAATACATATATTTTTTTATGATATAAGTCAAATATCTCAATTTGATATTTAATTAATGTGTATTTAAAATAATCAAGTATTAAATGTAAATACACAACAATTAAGGAAATGACTATCGGGTCCCTACACCTGTATTTTGCGTTTAACCTTTAAACGACTTTATAAATAATCAATATTATTTATTAATGTTGCTCTAGTGCTCTACGAGTTTATTTCATTATTGAGACTCTCTAGATTCAGGCATATCCGTCACGAAATCCAATTTCGTGTCCATAATTTATCCACCCGTAAATTATGACGATCACGGATAAACTGGCTGAATCATACAGGTCGAGATCATGGCAAATGTATAATTCCTCCGTCATAGGTATCCGGATGTATCCCAGAGATATAGATGTAAACGTCAAATCTCTATGGGGATTATCCAGTCGACTATTCTATTAGCAATATCAAAAGAATGTTTAGAACTAGCTTCTAAACTTTACCACGGGCCCATGGTTTTATCTGATTGCTAATTATATGGACTACCTATGCTCTGTTACACAGAACTAACGGATCCTATCTTGATACACATAGGACACCCTGAGGATCTTTCTACACCCAATGAACAGGCGGAGGTCTAATCTAAATAGATCGGTGACGTGACTTCCATCTAAGTGTAGAAGATGTCTCATGTGCCCACAATGGCATCTCAAGTCTAAGAATCACAAATGCTACTCAACCCAAGAAGATTCTTATTGACGCTGGTGTACCATCCATTAAGAATCTTCGGTGAGTCGTTCAGTGTTTATCCGCTATAAACACCTACAGGTCTATACTAGTCTCATAGACTTATGGTTCATTGAGAAACCATTGGAACCATATATTCCCGTATACGACTTGTACCGGTCTCAACGGGTTTACTATACTGACCAAGTAGTGTAAACCTTGACCAGGAACTGTCTGAGAATGACAACGTCATGATACTACTCAATGTCCGTTGCGACGCTTTTGCAACTGTATCATGACTAATCATTCTAAGGTCATTACGTCTTTACCATATTAAAAGATTCATTATATTATAGAAACTGCATATATTATTCATAATAATAATGTTTTACAGAAGTATTTACACAGAAATACAACCGGGAATTGGCGCTGTGAGCACCAACCCCAACAACAAATACAAGACTTTACATATATATTTAACTTATGCATTCATTTATGTTTAACCATTCTATTCATTTATAATTAAACTTAATCATTCACTTCTTATTGTACAAAATATAGCCAACTGCATTTCAAATGGCTTTTAGGTGTTTATGCATACGTAAATAAATTCAATATAACGAATTTCATCAAGGTAAAACCCATGACAGCTTAACGTCCATCTAATTAAATATTTCATATAACAATCTTATTATGGTCAACATAACATCAGTGTTGTTAGAGGCGCACTGAGGCGCGCCTCGAGGCGAGAGGCGCACGAGGCGATCGCCGATGCGCATCATACTGGTCGAGGCGAGGAGACTCCAGCGAGGCGACGTGAGGCGCAGCGAGGCGTGTGAGGCGCAGCGAGGTGCGCGCATCATGGTTTTATGATTTTTTTGTCAGTTTTTTTACTTTTTTTATCCAAATCTGTTTCTTTCTTCATCTTTTTTTTTTATTTTTCCATTTTTTTTATTTACGATTCTTTCTTTTATATTTATATTTCTTTTTTCTTTTATAATTCTGTTTTTATTCTTTTTTATCTTTTTCAGTTATGTTTCTTTCTTCATTTTTTTTCCATTTTCTTTATTTACAATTCTTTTTTTTATATTTGTTTTTCTTTTTTCTTTTACATTTCTTTTTTTTTCTAACTTGTTTTAGCTCTGTTTCTTTCTTCATTTTTTTCTTTATTTTTTCCATTTTCTTTATTTACGATTCTTTTTTTCAGTTATGTTTTTTCAGTAGATTTTTTTTAATGCTCGTTGTTTTTCATTTTCTTGAACTTGAACTATGCATATTTTTAATTACGCTTGTTTTTTTTATTTTCTTGATTTTGAAGTTTTAAATTGTGCATATTTTGTCAAGTACTATGAATTAGATAAGTAGAAGTAATATAAAAATAGAATATATCTCAAAATATTATTATCTATTTATTATATTATTATTATTTTTATATTTACAAGTTAATGATGCAAATATTACAAATTTAAAATTATTATTAATAAACGTGCGCCTCGTGTATGTGAGGCGTGAGCCTCGTGCCCCTCGCCTCGCGCCTCACTTTCTGGCTCCGATCGCCTCGGTGCGCCTCTCGCCTTTAACAACCTTGCATAACATACTCAAAAGCCGTAACAGCACAAGAAACTCACAAAGACTAAATATAGATTAATAAAATCAAATAGAGATGATCCAGAAACCAGAATTAATCCAAAAATAATTTATATTGCCGCTACAGGAAACAAATGAAACCCACTAAAATAGTTACAAGCCAAAGCCAAGTCCAAATTCGCCTTATTTGTTTTGTATGGAATCTGGTGTCTTGGTAATCTATATCGTTCTACTTCCCAACACTCTTTAAAATCCTTAAACCTTTTATTCTAATACAAAGAAAACAGTCCCCGCACAGATTGTCATGGCCAAGACTTCTCCTCCATTTACTATGTTTCCACACTTTATTATAATAACCCTCAATACAGTCATTTTCCTAAATAATGATCTCGTTTGCAACCATACACAAATACACAATCATCAGCTAAAAAAATAGCCCCCTCAGCAAGAAATACTCAAGTAACCATTTTAAAATTACCATACTAAAATCTGTATCAAAGACAACCCTTTTCAAAACCGCCATTAGCATCCAATCTCATAGTAGTCTGCATATACGACAATTTAACAGCTATGCAGTAAACTAGTTGAAAAATAAAGACATTTAAAGGCAAGCTACATTCTTTCTTTCTTTCTTTCTTTTTTTTTTTTTTTTTTTACTAGTATAATATTCAAATACATGAAGTAACGCATCCATAAGATATAGAAGAGAAGGAATCTAAAAGAACAAACTAGAGATTACCGCAAAATTGGAAGAGCAGTGCTGCAATTACCACACCCCACTTCCAAAAGCTTAGAAGATTCCCCACACAAAACTAGATCTGAAAATCCCTTCCATTTCTGATTCCAAATAATCCCTCTTTACTGCCCCTGCACTCTCTCGGTCTCTCGGCTCTCTTTCTCTTCTCGGCCTCTCTCTCTCGGTTCTTCCCCCACTCTCGGTTTTTCTGGATCTCTCCTTCTCCCTCCCTTTTTGTTTTCTGTGTGTTTTTTTTTTCCCTTTTTTTTTGGTCACTATGGGCGTGTTTTGTTTTTTTGTTTTTTTTTTTTTTTTTTGATAAAAATATGTGTGGTGTGTATGTAATGAAATAGTAAATAATAATATATATGATATTTGTGTGTAGGGATTTTCTAAAACAAATCTAGATAAATCTAGATATTTATTTATTTATTTTATTTTATTTATCTATATATATATATATATATATATATATATATATATATATATTCTATTTGATAAATCTCTCAATGGTTCCCTTCAAAATTATTCATTAATATCTTTTAATTCATCCATAGCAATAATTCTGATTTTACTATAAAATAAACTATGCGCTCGGACGCGGCCTCACACGCGGGAAAAAAATAATTTACGCAAAAATTGCTAAAATAACCTGGGTCGTTACAGTTACCACCTTAATGGATGGTTGGATTTAATTTGACTTAATCAGATTACCGCCTATATGGCTGGTTGGTAAATTATCACAAGTTTATATGTTATATTATGTGAGATATCTAAATAGTAAATAGTAAAAGTAATTCATTTTACCTTAGTATTTTATTTTATTGCAATTTACTTTTCAGCCTTTACTTTATCGCAATTACTTTTCAGCATTTTAATTTTATGTCTTTTTCTTTAATTTCATTAGCTCTATTTATGTGTCGTAACTAAGTTAGATATCTGGGGTTGTGATGAATACTAATATCACCGGTTTATAAGGGGTTAGACTATAGTTTGGGTAATATAAAGATTTATTTATTGAGTCTTAATCTTAATGCTTTTTATTAACTGGCTATTAATAAAATTGATTAGGTAAACTTAAAATGACCTTGGAAAATGTATTTTAGGTTAAAGACCTTAGACTCAATAACTCCCGATCTTCCTTAAGGATAGATAACCCTTTAATAGATTTCCTTACAGGATAGAAATATACCTGTCGGGCGGGGGTAAGACTTAAACTTAATGAATCCAGGTAATTTGGTTGACATATGAATATGGTTCAATTGGGTTATACTTGGTATTTGTAATTGACCATCGGAAGAGGCTTTTAGATAATTTAGTGTTTCAGATTAATAAATCAATATATTACCCAACTTTATGATTACCACTTCATCTTTTAATAAATATTAGGAAGATTCACAACCCTGGATAGTTTCTTAATATTGAACTTTTCAAAACCTACTTTGTGTAATTTTATTTACTTGTGTGTAAATTTAGAATCATCGCCATTTCAAATCAATCAAACAACCCGTTAGATACCAGTAATCATTTAGGCTCAGTTAAATTAATAAATTATGTATTAAGTCCTCGTGGGATCGATACTTTTTATACTACTTGAACGATACGTGCGCTTGCGTCATACGCGTGTGTAAGCACCGGTCAAGTTTTTGGCGCCGTTGCAGGGGACTTATTTATCTTTTATTATTAGTTTTGAGGTTAGATACATTTACTTGTATCTAATTTCTTTTTACTTATTGTTTTTGTTTTCTTGTGTTTCAGGTTCTCAGATCCTTCATGAGACGAACCAAAAGCTTTGAACTCCGACCGCTTGACCCAGAGATTGAAAGAACCATCAGACAGTTTAGAAGGGAAAGGCGAGAAGGACAAGAAGCAATTGTTAACATGGAACCTGAACCTTTGGAGGTTGCACCACCAATTCCCATTCGAGACAGAACCATTCCGGTGGTTGACAGACTCGTTTCTTGTATTGTACTTCCTCCATTACCAGCCAATATGGGTGGCATCAAAACTTGCATTCAGATGATACAGCAGTCAGTTCAGTTGGGGGGAAAGCAACTAAAGATCCTAATACCCATATCAGCAACTTCCTGGAAGTCTGCGGCACTTTCAATTACAACCGAAAAGCTGAAGAAGCAATGAGACTGCGTGTTTTCCCATACTCCTTAAAGGACAGAGCTAAAGCTTGGCTACATTCACTACCAGCAGGTTTCATTACAACATGGAACAATCTAGCCACCAAATTCCTTGCAAAGTACTTTCCACCAGCCAGAACTGGAAAGCTGAGGAATGACATCACATCCTTTGTACAACAAGATTCAGAAACTCTTTATGAAGCTTGGGAAAGGTACAAGATTTGCTCCAGAAATGTCCTCACCATGAGATTCCAAAATGGCTTCAAGTCCAAACATTCTATAATGGACTTTCTGGAATAATGAGAACCACAATTGATGCTGCTGCTGGAGGAGCCTTAATGGCAAAATGAGAAGATCAAGCCTGAGACCTAATCGAAGAAATGACCAATATCAATTCTTTGTGGCCAACAGAAAGGAGCCTGATTCAAAGAATTGCAGGAATTTATGAAGTTGGAGCCAATTCAGCAGTCAATGCCAAGTTGGATCAGATTTGCAAATACATGGAGACTCTCAGCACACAAAGTAACCATGAAGCCACAAGTTCACCATATGGAGGAGCACCAGAGCCAACCCAACCTGAAGAGACGGTGAACTATGTCAACATACAGGGGAACAATCTATATTCCAACACCTACAACCCAAGATGGAGGAATCATCCTAATTTTCATGGAGCAACAATTCAGGGCAAATGAATAATCCACCACCTGGATTCCAACAGCAGAACTATCCACCACTTGGACTCCAGCAACAGAACAAAGACCATGAGCATGAAAAAGAACCAGTAATGGCAGAAGTGCTGGCTCAGTTAGAAGATATGAAGTTATGTTTCAAAGCCAATTAGCTTCTATCAAAGCACTGGAGAATCAAATTAGACAACTGGCCAATGCTCAGAGTTACAGACCACCAGGAAATCTTCCTAGCAACACAGAACCAAATCCAAGGAACCGAGGGAAGGAGCAATGTCAAGCCATTACCTTGAAAAGCGGTACTGAAATCAACAAAGATGTTGGAATCAAGACAACGATCGAGGAAGTTCCAAAAGATGTAGTTCTACAGATGAGGGAAAAAGAAGCAAAGGAAAAAAGAAAAAGAACACTCACTCCACCTCCACCTTTTCCACAACGTCTTCAGAAAAACAAACTGGACAAGCAGTTTGCTCGATTCTTGGAGGTGTTCAAAAAGCTGCACATCAACATTCCATTTGCAGAAGCCTTGGAAGAAATGCCCAGCTATGTCAAATTCATGAAAGACATTCTTTCACGAAAAGGAGATTGGGTGATTATGAGACAGTAGCATTATCGGAAGAATGTAGTGCTATCATTCAGAGGAAACTTCCCCAAATTTGAAAGATCCTGGCAGTTTCACAGTCCGTGCACCATTGGAGAACATTATATCGGTAAAGTTTTATGTGATTTAGGTGCAAGTGTTAATTTGATGTCTTTTTCTATTTACAAGAAACTGTAAATTGGAGAAGCAATGCCTACCTCAGTTTCACTACAACTTGCTGATCGAACACTCGCATTTCCGAGAGGAGTTGTTGAAGATGTGCTGGTCAAAGTTGACAAACTCATTCTCCCAGCAGATTTCATCATCCTTGACATGAAGAAGACAAAGATGTACCTATTATCCTTGGGAGACCATTCTTAGCGACAGGACGAACTGTGATTGATGTACAAAAATGAGAACTAACCATGAAAGTTCAGGACCAAGAAGTTACTACTTCAATGTTTTCAAAGCCATGAAATTCCCGAGCGATGAAAAAGAGGAAAAATGTTTCAGAATTGATGTTGTTGATAGTATCATCCAGGATACTGATACAAGTCCCACAGACAAACTTGAAGCTTGCATCACCAACATGACTGACATCGAGCTTGATGCTGAAATTCTGGAATATATCAACTATCTTGACAAGCCGTTCCGTTTCAAATCAACAACACCAGTTGAAAGTCTGGAACTCCAAAGAAAGATCGAATTAAGCCTTCGATTGAAGAACCACCACAATTGGAGATGAAGCTACTACTTCCGAACCATCTCAGGTATGTATTTCTTAGAAAATCTTCTAAATTACCTGTTATTATTTCTCTTCTATCTAACATTGGAACAGGAAGAAAAGTTACTGAGAGTGTTACGAGAGCATAAGAAAGCTATTGGCTGGACTATAGCTGACAATCGAGGCATTAGTCCATCATTTTGCATGCACAAGATCCTGATGAATGACGAGTACAAACCCACAGTGGAGCATCAACGGAGACTCAATCCAATCATGAAGGAAGTTGTAAAGAAAGAAATAATCAAATGGTTGGATGCTGGTATCATTTACCCCATCTCAGATAGCAGTTGGGTGAGTCAAATGCAGTGTGTACCAAAGAAAGGAGGAATTACTGTGGTCACCATGAAAGAACGAACTAATTCCAACAAGAACGGTGACTGGATGGAGAGTATGCATGGATTACCGGAAGCTGAACAAAGCCACAAGGAATGACCATTTTTCGTTCCTATTCATTGATCAGATGCTGGACAGACTACAGGACATGAGTTCTATTGCTTTCTGGACGGATATTCAGGGTACAATCAGATTGCTATCGCCCCAGAAGATCAGGAGAAAACTACCTTTACATGTCCGTATGGTACTTTTGCTTTTCGTAGGATGCCATTTGGATTATGTAACGCCCCAGCCACATTTCAGCGTTGCATGATGGCCATCTTCTCAGATATGTTGGAGCAGAGTATGGAGGTATTCATGGATGACTTTTCTGTGTTTGGAGATTATTTTGACCATGCTTGCAAAATTTGGAATAGGTGTTACAAAGGTGCGAAGATACAAACCTGGTACTCAACTGGGAGAAATGCCACTTCATGGTGCAGGAAGGTATTGTTCTTGGACACCGGATCTCACAAAAGGAATCGAGGTAGACAAAGCAAAGATCGTGATAATTGAAAAACTACCTCCACCAACATCTGTAAAAGGGATTCAGAGCTTTCTCGAACATGCTGGTTTTTACAGGAGATTTATCAAAGACTTTTCCAAGGTTGCTAAACCTCTTTGCAATCTTTTGGAGAATGATGTGTCTTTCAAATTTTCCAAAGAATGCATGAAGCTTTTGAAATCTTGAAATAGAAACTGGTCTCTGCTCCCATCATAGTAGCACCAGACTGGACCCTTCCATTTGAGGTGATGTGTGATGCTAGTGATTTTGCTGTAGGTGCAGTTTTGGGACAACGCAAAGCAAAGATTTTCCACACCATTTATTACTCCAGCTAGACTCTGAATGAAGCTCAGCTCAACTACACAACCACTGAAAAGGAGTTGCTTGCAGTTGTGTTTGCTTTTGACAAATTCCGCTCTTATCTATTGGGTCCCAAACTGGTGGTCTACACAGATCATTCAGCAATCAAATATCTGATCGCGAAGAAAGATGCTAACCCAGATTGATCCGTTGGATACTTCTTCTGTAAGAATTCGACGTGGAGATTCGAGATAAAAAAAAGGGGACAGAAAACCAAGTGGCAGATCATTTATCGAGGCTCGAGAATGGAGAAACAGCTGGCAAAGAACTTTCAATCAAAGAAACATTCCAGATGAACAGCTTTTTGCCATGAAACAACAGGAAGTCCCTTGGTATGCTGACTATATCAACTACATTGTGTCAGGAAAATGGCCGTTGGAATGGACAACTCAGCAACGGAATAAGTTCTTCAAAGAAGTCAATCACTATGTTTGGGATGAGTCGTACCTGTTCAAACGTTGTGCTGATCAATTATTAAGACGATGTGTTCCACATGAGGAGGTCAATAGTGTTTTATAGCACTGTCATTCATCACCATATGGCGGACACTTCAGCGGGAACAAAACTGCAGCAAAAGTCCTACAATCAGGTTTGTTCTGGCCCACTCTTTTTAAAGATGCTTACTTGTTTTCTCTTCGATGTGACAGGTGCCAGAGAACGGGGAATATTTCGGGAAGAAATGAAGGACCATTGTAAAATATTCTGGAAGTGGAGATATTTGATGTGTGGGGAATTGATTTCATGAGACCTTTTGTGCCATCATTCGGAAATATGTACATCCTGGTTGTTGTAGACTACGTCTCCAAATGGGTTGAATCAATTGCACTGCCATCCAATGATTCAAAAATGGTTATCAAATTCCTGAAAAAGAACATTTTCACTCGGTTTGTAACACCCCGTACAATTATCAGTGATGGTGGCACACATTTCTGCAACAGATATTTTGATGCACTCATATCCAAATACGGAGTTACTTATAAGGTTGCCACTACTTACCATCCATAGTCAAATGGACAGGTTGAAGTTTCAAAGGGGAAATCAAAAGAATCTTGGAGAGAACCGTTGGATCAACAAGGAGGGACTGGTCTACAAAACTCGATGACGCATTATGGGCCTATCGGACAGCTTACAAGACATCCATTGTGTTGGTTTAAATCTAGTCCCAAGATCATAACAAGCATGAAAAAATGTGTGAATACATCAAAGGAGGTAGCGGAATACTCACATCGATCGGTTGAGACGATTTGGTGAAGAACAAAAATGATTTTCTGCCCTCCAAAAACGCCACTGTAGTGCAGATTTTTCTGCCCAAAAAATCAGATTTTGATCCATGGAATGGAACTCCAAGCTTGTTAAATGGTTCTCGGCTCGTGGGTGGGTTTCCCTAACACCTTCGTATGTCTCCTATGAGTGTGCTATCACTTGGATCTTGCCACAAAATCCTCAAAATTCTGCCATCATTCACGCCATTTTCAGGCAGTGAACTGCCTTCTTGGGCGTGAACTTATGAGGGAGAAAGAGAGACAAATAGATACATGAGAGAGAGAGAGAGATGTGTGTTATGTTTACTTTAAGGTTGCAAGTGTATCTAATACACTTCTCTTGAATTTCAAATGAATTTCATTTGAATTTGCTTTTTTAAAGTCAAACAATTAAAAGCCAACAACCACATATTATGTCACATCAAGTCACATCAACTTTAATAAAGTGACATGATGTCAAGTCACATCACTCAAAGTGATAAGTGATTTGACGCTTTATGCGACTAATGATTTAACGCTTGATATTACTTGCGTGCCGCACTCGAATTCGAAATGCGAATGCGCTCGCAAATAATCTCGGGCTCAGATTCGTTAATTCCAAATTAACGATTTCTTCGTTGTGTCGTAATTAAATCTAATTTAATTAAATAATCATACCAAGCATAATTACTATTCACGTCGCTAACGAATTAATTCTAAATTAATTCGTTCGCCCGAATTAAAATCCAATTTTAATTCCACGTCGAAATCCAATTTCATTTAATATATCAAATATATTAATTTACCAATTAATTCCAAATTAATCGTTATCTCTCTTTAAATGATATTTTATCCTAGATAAAATATCTCCGATATTAATCCCAGATTAATTCTCTCTCTCTTCTAATTAATCCCAGATTAATTTAAAGTGCGAGTCATACATCATCGGTGAATCATTGGGAAGCGACCCATGAGATCCCCGGATATGTTGGCAGTAAACACGGTCGTCGGACTATCCGAACACGTAAGTACCTCGTACTACGTCTTACCGATTTACAAGACAAGGTTGGCCTCTAGCAAAGCGCCATGCCTACCCAATTCTCCGGAAATATCCTTACAGGAATGAAGGATTCACGTGCTAGGCCTGGGGCTGGAATTGTGTCTGCCACTTACGAAGCACTTGTCGGATGTCTGGTAACTAGTCTCTATAATCGGATATACATGACCTAGTCATAATATCCCGATGGCCGCGCAGCACTTAAGAGCACTAATACCGTATCCTGTGTGACATCATCTCCACTATGACTGGAGTGATACTTCTATCTTGACATCACACCCAATACTCTATGATTCTCAATATACCCAGTATTGGCATACACAGAACCGGTTAAAGCCCTGGACGACCTCAACCAAAGTATATTGATTGTATAAATGTATTAGCGGTGCAAGTCTCAGGTTAAGACCAAATACACCTACCCTGATTTCGGATTCCCATAGACACATAGTCAAACTACCAATGGGATTCCGATAGGGTCTATCCAGAGCGAAGCTGTTTTCCGTACCATCGGTAAAACACAACCTCCTACCGCACTTGCATAAGTATCCAATACTTAAATATATGAGAACTATGCCCGTTATGCCCTCACAACGTGCACAAGTGCAATACTAGTCTTTTACGCATTACCGATGTCCAATCTCGATAATACTCTGACTAGGGATATTTAATGATTTATCCTTCATTGATTGATACTGTCTCATATCATTCTCAATCAAGGAACAAATCATAAGGACCTCTCATCATTTTATATCTAGGTGATCTAATCACAAATGATAAGAGTGCAATCTCCTTTGTCACATAGTTAATTTGTACAACAACACCATGATCTGTACAAATAGAGACGCTATGGGTCATAACTCTCCAACACATTGGTATGTCACCATATCGATTGGTGTTTGTGAAAGCATGCCATCTTCCAGTTGAACTTGAACACAAGGCGTACTGGGCACTAAAAAAATTGAATCTTGATCCACAAGCTGCAGGAGAGAAAATACTTCACCAACTCAATGAATTGGAGGAATTTTGCCTACAGGCCTATGAGAATGCCAAATTGTACAAAGAAAAGACCAAGAAATGGCATGACCGAAAAATAATGCACAGACAGTTGGAACCAAGGCAGCAGGTGTTGTTGTACAATTCCAGGTTGAAACTTTTCCCTGGAAAGTTGAAATAAAGATGGTCAGGTCCATTTGTGATCACTCAAGTTCTACCATATGGAGCTGTTGAGTTACTGGATCCCAATACCAACAACATATTCAAAGTTAACAGTCAGCGTGTCAAACACTACTGGGGAGAATCATTTGAGCGACAAAAAGAAAGTGTCATACTTTCAGATCCAGTATAACGTTCGGGCAGTCACGTTAGCTGAAGACTTTAAACTTAGCGCTAGCAGGGAGGCAACCTATGCAATCTTTGTGTATAAATTATAATTTGGTGTGATTTAATTTTGTGTGTTTAGTTTTTGCAGATCAAGTCATTTTAAGATGGAAGAAGTTCTCGCAAATCTTCATAAGCAATTCCCTTCTCTCCCTCAAAAATCTCTGATAAAAGTTTACAAAGCTCGCTTGGAACGAATGAGACTACTGACAATCCATGGTATTCCTAATGACATTCGTTGGGTAATTCATGCATAGGTCCGATTAGCAGGTGAGTACTCTGATTCATGTACTTTTTATTTGCCTGGTTTTGGAAGAAGCACCTATGCCAAGAAACGTAGAGCTAAGAAAATGGGTGTTTGTTTCAAATGTGCACGCTGGAATTGCAATACTCATTGTCGTTCTTTAGGAATGGTGTCTGATAATCGCGAAGACAAAATTAAATTCATTAGGGATGGCTTGAGTAAGGAGTCTATAGATGATATATCTTCGACTCTTGAGACGCATCCCAGTGGATATGTTCATATTGCCATTCACAAATTACACACACAATTTTTAAAGGAAAGAAAACAGTTAAGTCTCGAGAATCTGACTCAAAAAGACCCTGTTTGCCAATTTATAAGAAAATTGGATGGGAAGTTTGTCCCTGACGCATAGACGTCAATCAAGCCACTAAGTTTCTTGTACATATTATATCTCTTTATCTTTTCCTAATAATTATGATTTGTTTTGTTGTTTTCTTTTATTTTCTCCGACAGGATCTAGATCTTTTTTACTATCATGATTTATTTTACTGTTTAACTAATAATTGTCATTTGGCAGGTACTAGTGCTATTATTTTTACTCACCCTTTCAGGTGTTATAAATTCAACTCATCATTGCACTTTTGAAAGACATCCAGAGTAAAACATGGAAGCCACTTCAAGAAGACGGGTTGAAAACATCTGTGTATTTTGTGGTACTAGTGTTGGTGTTAAATCACAATACATGGAAGCAGCACATGAATTGGGTCGAGTCTTAGCTGTAAGGAATATGCACTTAGTATATGGTGAAGGCAATCTTAGACTTATGGGGATCGTTTCAAAGGCCGTACAAGAAGAAGGCAGTCAAGTCTTGGGAATCATTCCAAAACCCTTGACAGAGGCAAATCTTATTGGACCATCAAACGAAGAAGAACTAATTGTGCCAGGTATGTTTGAACGACTGGTAGAAATGATTAACCGTGCTGATGCTTTTATTGCTTTGCCAGGTGGCTTGGGCACATTGGAGGAAATTTTTATAGTACTATCTTGGGCGAACTTGAACATACACCAAAAACCACAAGGACTGTACAATGTTGAGGTTTTTTTGATTTTCTTTGTGTATTTCTGATGATGCCCGAAGAAATGGGTTCGTGACAAAACCTATGAAGGAACTCCTCTTTACTGCCAGAACTGCTCCGGATCTAATTGATCAAATCTTAGCCTATGAACCACAAATTGACCCTATCATTTCAAAGATAAATTGGTCCGAGAATGATCGTGGTAAGCGACGTCGGATTAATCTGGATCTTAACCTTTAATTTCTTGTAGAATTTCAACTAACCAGGTACTAATTTCTAAACTCTTCTTCTACTGTTTAGGACATTGGGACAATGTCTCATTTAGGTTTGGGGGAGGAAATTAGTTGATTAGTATCTTGTTTTTAGTTTGTGTGTTGTTTTTATTTTTAGTTCAAAATATTTCGAAAAATATAAAAAAATCGAAAATTTTTCAAAAATTACAAAAATATTTTACATTTTTGAATTTTTATTTTGACTAAAAAGGTGAAATTAGTAAGAGATAGCTGAGTATGGAGTTTCCACTCTTGAGACGTATTTCAAACCTATTTTCAAAACAAGTTAATTTTTGTTTATTTCCTTTTTGAATTATTTAATTTGTAAATTCTCCATAAATGCTGACTAA
The DNA here is from genome assembly GCA_019454045.1 of Zanthoxylum bungeanum. Taxonomy (NCBI): domain Eukaryota; kingdom Viridiplantae; phylum Streptophyta; class Magnoliopsida; order Sapindales; family Rutaceae; genus Zanthoxylum; species Zanthoxylum bungeanum. Next base: position 30,371 of record SKCR01030925.1, read on the forward strand.
AATGAATCTTCATATGCTTAGTTGGCAGGTATTATGAACATGCATAGTAACATATGGACATGAGCTGTATTTGAAAAGTTTGTAATATTTAGTGCTCTAGTTTAATTGGAGGAAGCATCTCAAAAAGTGATGGAGTGAAAAAAAAAAAAAAAAAACACATCTGAGATCCGAGTTATTAAGTCTGTAAGGGTGTTTTAACACTTAGTGCCCTAAAACCAACTGGTTTGGGAGTCACTAGCCCAAAGCTCGCTACATGAATCAAGGATGTTGCAAATATATATATATCTGAAGTCTGAGTAATTAAGTCTGTAGGGGTGTCTCAACACCTGGTGCCCTAAAGCCAACTGGTATGAGAGTCACTGACCCAACACTCGCTACATAGACGGAAGGTATTATATATAAATAAAATTTCAAAATTCAAAAATCAAAGAAAAATCAGAAAAATCAGAAAAATTATTCCATTACTACCAAAGGTGTGAATTCTGATAAAACTTTAGGACAAAAATATTACTCTCTTATCAACTACACTTGTGACTGTTGTGGACAAAAATGAGATTGATTAATATTTTGTTAGACTGTGCATATGAAGAATGGTAAATATAATCGGAGAATTTACTTATTCGGTAATTAAGAAAGAAACAAAACAACTAGTAACTTGGAGTAGAAGTTTCACCTGAGTAGTCACTAACTTCTTTATTCTCTTTTCGCTTGTCTTTTTGCTTTTGTGTGCATTAGTTTTATAACATTTTTACTTTTATAAAATATTTGTGGGTATCATTGCTACTAGGGACACCTAGGGGTTTAAAGGCTTGTTGCATATGTTAAATGCAACCGTGATCCCTACAAAAATGGCTTAAATTTGTTTATGTTATTTTGTGTTTTGCTCGAGGACT
>SKCR01030926.1:0-31260 GCA_019454045.1 Zanthoxylum bungeanum
TCAACATATGGAAATAACTAATACTGTTGCAGGAAACACTGTCAAATAAAAACTCGAAATTGCATTATGAATAAATTCCATACTTTGGACTTCTACGTATCCATATTGCGACAAGTTAAGGAAGTTAATAAGCATTCTTATAACATACAAACATTATGGCATAACAAAATAAACACGAGCCCACATTGATTCGGGACCCAATAAAAAATGAGACAACCGGATATAAGAATCGCACATTTTATTAATATCGTGATTAGTACATTATACTGTTACATAAGCATGATCTAAGGGCGAGAGAGTTCACGACTAATGTCCATAAATCACTGAAGCCTCATTGGCCACCCCAAGGCTCACTTAGGCTTCTCCCTAAACAGTTTTTAAAGACATTCTTTCACATGTTTCACTAGGAAAAACACACAGTGCTTGAGTAGTCACACCCCCTCTAAAATCTAATATACATAGAGTTTATGAGAACTTTTTCAGCGAGTCAATAAGCCTCAATATAAGTGTTCATGGGATTAAATTTCATCCATGGGCGAGCTTATCTTGATGGCTTTTTACAATACCCATACTTAGCGGTAAAATGCGCGGTTTAGGCAAAAAGTGGGCACACTTCACAAATCTCCCGGCAAACTTCAGAATCCAACCTTACGGATGAAATTATACTAGTATAAATGGCTATGAGTTTTACTAATGTCCCTGGACGAACTTGATTTGATGAGTCAGAACATGAAGTCCTTTACAATGCAGCAAAATGTGGTCAACGAGTAGCCGCAAAGGTTAGATAGCACCTCCACACATGTTTAGATCACCATCCCCGCTTGCTAAATTTTGATGCCATCAAGACTTCACTTCCAAAAGATCGTTGATGACAGCGAATTTCCTCAAAATTTGATGATATCTAATTTCCTCAAAAGGTGGCCAATGAAGTCGAATGTGTATTTTGATGACAGTCTCCATGGAACACTTCATGGTTTCTACAATCTTTTGTCCCTTCGGATTTCTGCAAATCAGGTCATTCAAACTTTCCACAACTCCTAGTGAAGTCAATCTGCATCGTCATGTTTTCTTAGGTTCTTCACACCTTCAGTCATTCTCAAACTCTTTCTACCTACAAACAAAACATAATGAGGTTGCATTGTAATAACATTTATACGTCGAAGTTAATTTTTGTAGCGATTTGTGCATACGATATCGAGAAAGAGCAACATCATACACGCTCTCGCATACATGTCATCATTTCCAATATAATAGCTTAACTTATGCAATTATGCATAAGCTCTCGCTTTTTTGATATTCCCATATCATATGTGGAGCAACTCCACACACACGATTGTGCATGAGTTTTCATGTCCAATCTCAGTCGCAACTTCATACGCACTCTTGTGCATGAATGTTTCCGATTTTGGTCACTACTTTTATACACACTCTTGTGCACGAGTTCTCAATTCTGATTTATAATTTTTCCATTGGGGACACCAAACATGCGTACGTGAATGGGTTCCATTCCGATAAATCGACAATGGTCTCAATTATTTTTAGGTCATAAGCATATTGATTTATACTCTTCACCACAGTTTCCTGCCTACCCCTCCACATCAGCCTGTCCCCTCTCAACCTTCCTCATTTCCCTTGAAGGTGAGGATATTGCCTCTAGCAATCTTATGGTGCTTAGAGCTGGTCCACTAGGTCCCCCACACCGGCATATCGGTGTCCATTCTATGTTTTGTGCAGCTTTATATCGCCTCTGGAACCGAGCTAATCCATACAAGTATATTGGGTTTGCATAGTTATTGTAATCGGCATAGAGCACACCGGTCTTCATATCGGTCAACCTTCATATCTTACATGCTATCAGAAATCGGCTTGGACCATACTGGTCCCCAACCGATAAGCACACCGATATATTGGCATCCATACCGATCAATAATATGGTATAGAGCTTGAATCTTTAACGGTAATATAACTGTTACATTTTGGCAGACGGGCATACCAGTCTCTGCAGACCGATATACTGGTCTCAAACAGAACAATTAAGGCAATTTACACCTTCATTATATATTGATCCCTGAATTCATTTTTGCCTACTTCTTGCACCATCATAAAATTTCTTCTAAGGCAAAAACAGAGAGTTTACTAAATCTTCTTTATCATACACTCTCATACAAAAGCTCACCATACTTAACTTTCATATCATTTAGAGAGCTTAAATTTCTTGGGTTAGCAACTCACACTAAATTTTCATTATTTTTGTGAGTGCCCAAGTTGTTCTTTAAACATCATATTCAAACACTTGTTGTTGGGAAGACCCTTGTTAAGTGGGTATACTCAAAAGGACAATTTGAAAAAGATTTTAAGAGTGAGCTTAGGTGATAAAACTCTTGTCTAAAAGTTTGGTGTGAACCTATGGGACAAAATTCTTGGTTGCGAGTGAACCACGGAAAACACGGTGTAAGTTGTGGATTCAACTTAGTGGAAATCTTCAAGAGCGGCTTGGAGGAGTGGACATAGGCATTGTGGGCTGAACCACTATAAATCGAAGTTGTCAATTTCTCTAACTCTATATATTTGTCGCATGCTGAAGGATTTGGAGGTCTGGTTGGTGGAGTCGTGATTGAGATTTATCAATCTTATATATATATATATGGATTTGGACATAAATGTCAATTATCCATATCCAATTAGAAATTTATCATCCTTATTACCGACATTCTCATTATTAATTTCACGTGAAGGCATGTTGTTTGGGCTTGCGGGTGCTGAGACATCATTGTTATCACTAGTGCTATTATCATGTTTAGTGTCACAGATCGAATTTTCTCACTGCATAAAATTGAGCTCGTACGGTAATTAACGAGATTTGTGCCTTTTAAGTCAGCCTTCCCGTAACTCACATACTTAAATTCCATATTTTGGACTTCTACGTATCCATATTGCGACAAGTTAAGGAAGTTAATAAGCATTCTCATATCATACAAATATTATGGCATAACAAAATAAACATGAGCCCACACTGATTCGGGACCCAATAAATAAATGAGACAACCGGATATAAAAATCGCACATTTTATTAATATCGTGATTATTACATTATACAGTTACATAAGCATGATCTAAGGGCGAGAGAGTTCACGACTAATGTCCATAAATCACTGAAGCCTCATTGGCCACCCCAAGGCTCACCTAGGCTTCCCCCTAAACAGCTTTTAAAGACATGCATTCACATGTTTCACTAGGAAACACACATATACTTGAGTGGTCACACCCCCTCTAAAATCTAATATACAAAGAGTTTCTGGAAACTGTTTTAGCGAGTCAATAAGCCTCATTATAAGTGGTCATGGGATTAAATTGCATCCCTGGACGAGCTTATCTTGGTGGATTTTTAGAATACCCCCACTTTACGACAAAATACGCGGTTTAGGCAACAAGTGGACACACTTCATAAATCTCCCGGAAAACTTTAGAATCTAACTTACGGATGAAATTATCTCGTACAAATGGCCATGGGCTTTATTAATGACCCTTGATGAACTTTAGAAAGTCCCCATTTTTGATTTTTGACAAGGAATTCATCGTTGTTGCTTCTCTTATTCTAGATAGTTAATGTAATCGTGTGTCTGCCGTATTAAAATATTACCAGTAAAACCAAATTATGATAAAATCTGGACGAAGGGAAAATAGTACAACCCATGATAACCAAAATAGTTGTAATTTTATTTGGTCTGATAGCACCTCCACACATGTTTGGATCACCATCTTCGTTTGCTAAATTTTGATGCCATCAAGACTTCACTTCCAAAAGATCGTTGATGACATCGAATTTCCTCAAAATTTGATGACATCGAATTTCCTCAAAAGGTGGCCAATGAAGTCGAATGTGCATTTTGATGACAGTCTCCGTGGAACACTTCATGGTTTCTACAATCTTTGTCCCTTCGGCTTCCTGCAACTCAAGTCATTCAAAATTTCCACGACTCCTAGTGAAGTCAATCTGCATCGTCATGTTTTCTTAAGTTCTTCATACCTTCAGTCATTCTCAAACTCTTTCTACCTACAAAAAAAACATAATGAGGTAGCATTGCAATAAAATTCATACGTCGAAGTTAGAAACATTATATAAATTTTTGTAGCGATTTGTGCATATGATATTTAGAAAGAGCAACATCATACACGCTCTCCCATACAAGTCATCATTTCCAATATAATAGCTTAACTTATGCAGTTATGCATAAGCTCTTGCTTTTTTGATATTCCCACATCATATGTGGAGCAACTCCACACACAAGATTGTGTATGAGTTTTCATGTCCAATCTCAGTCGCAACTTCATAGCGCTCATGTGCATGAATGTTTCTGATTTTGGTCACTACTTTTATACACACTCTTGTGCACGAGTTCTCATTTCTGATTTATAATTTTTCCATTGGGGACACCAAACACTCGTACGTGAATGGGTTCCGTTCCGATAAATCGACAATGGCCTCAATTATTTTTAGGTCGTAAGCATATTGATTTATATTCTTCACATCGGCTTTCTGCCTACCTCTCCACATCAGCCTGTCCCCTCTCAACCTTCCTCATTTCCCTTGAAGGTGAGGATATTGCCTCTAGCAATCCCATGGTGCTTAGAGCTGGCCCACCAGGTCCCCCACACCGGTATATCGGTGTCCATTCTATGTTTTGTGCAGCTTTGTATCGCCTCTGGAACCGGCTAATTCATACTGGTATATAGGGTTTGTATAGTTATTGGAATCGGCATAGAGCACACCGGTCTTCATACCGGTCAACCTTCATATCGTACATGCTATCAGAAATCGGCTTGGACCATACTGGTCCCCAACCGATAAGCACACTGGTATATCGGCCTCCATACCGATCAATGATCTGGTATAGAGCTTGAATCTTCAAAGATAATATAGTTGTTACACTTTGGCAGACAGGCATATCGGTCTCTGCAGACCGGTATACCGGTATCAAACAGAACACTTTCATTATATATTGAGCCCCGAATTCATTTTTTCTTACTTCTTGCACCTTCATAAAATTTCTTTTAAGGCAAAAACAGAGAGTTTACTAAATCTTCTTTATCATACACTCTCATACAAAAGCTCACCACACTTAACTTTCATATCATTTAGAGAGCTTAGATTTCTTGGGTTGGCAACTCACACTAAATCTTCATTATTTTTGTGAGTGCCACACTTGTGGTTGGGAAGACCCTTATTGAGTGGGTATACTCAAAAGGACAATTTGTAAAGGGTTTTAAGAGTGAGTCTAGGTGATAAAACTCTTGTCTAAAGATTTGGTGTGAACCTATGGGACAAAATTCTTGGTTGCGGTGAACCACAGAAAACTCGGTGTAAGTTATGGATTCAACTTAGTGGAAATCTTCAAGAGCGGCTTGGGGGAGTGGACATAGGCATTGTTGGCTAAACCACTATAAATCACATGTGTCAATTTCTCTAACTTTATCTCTTTATTTTATTGCAAGCTTAATATTATATTTCCATATTATTTAGCATAGATTGTGATCGAGGAATTGATTAATAACCTTAATTGGTAAAGTTAATAGCTTAATCGCTTAAAATCGGCAAATTTTTTTATTTCCACATATTTAGGCCAATACATAATTTCCAATCTCTCCTCCCTCTTGGATATAGAATTATATTTGTTGTATGCTTATAGGTAATTTCAAAAAATACTTTTGAGATATCAACTTCAATTCAATGAAAATTTGAATAGACGGAGGTATTTGCTCTCTTGATATTTTCATTCTTACATTGTTAATTTATTTTGCATTATTTTAATTTTCACTTTAATTTACTATTTTCGTCCTTTATAATTTTGTTTGAACAAGTTTTAGTTTAGTTAGATAGTACATAGAATTATTCAATCTCTATGGGTTTGACATTTGGGCTTGCATTCACCGTACTATCTCTCGATTCGTGCACTAGCGAGCATTAAAATTTATGTATAATTTGGATACATATAATTCGTAATAGTATCCATTATTCTGTTTAAGCTTAATCTGAACGGTCCTATCACATATAAATTAGGCCCCGAATGAGATGAGAATAATATCTAAAAACAGGTCAAACCATATACAAGATTGAGAAAATAAGACATGTAGACTTATAGAACCATACCTGAATGATAATAATTACATATCTTCTTTATTAATTTAGGCAACTATGATGAATCGAAACCCAGATGAACTAACACTTGTCGAATCACATGGAAGATTCCTGTCAGCTGATTAATGGTTGCCTGGAAAGGCAAAGTTACTTATTTTCCCACGCAGCCACGGTTATGGTTATTATCATGACTTAGAATTTTCTTTTGAAGTTTTAATTTTCACAAGACTTAGTCCGATAAGTAACCACCCAATTGAGGGTAATCTGGCACGTCGTTCTCACATTGGCGCAAAGACTCTAATTTTGTCTTTGTTCTAAAAATAAACAAAACGTAGAAACAACGTCTCTATTTCTATTATCCTTCTCGTCACTTTCCTCACTATCGACTATATATATATAAACATAACGCCCTTCAATTACTTTCATATCCATTCAATCTCCAAAAACACTTCATTAACAATTGATAATGGAAAATCCATCGTCTCGTGTGATAGAACTCACAGTATTATCAGGCGAAGGCCTACGTATTGATCGAAGATTAATAAAGAAGAACGCATTTGCAATCGTACAAACAGATGCTTTCAATTATCGGAAGACAAAAGTTGATGAATCAGGAGGAAGCTATCCTACGTGGAACGAAAAACTCGTCATGGAATTGCCCATGCATGCACGTTTCATTGATCTACAACTACAATGCAAGGCTTCTAATTCAGGGAACAGTAATAAAACTGTTGGGTTTGCGAAAATACCAGTTTCGGATTTTATTGGTGGGTACGTGCCGGAAAATTATTTGCATTTTTTGAGTTACAGGTTAAGGGATGCTAAAGGGGATAAGAATGGGATTATTAATGTTTCTGTCAGAGTGAAGCTGGTACCGGAGTATACGACGAGTAATTATTCTTCTAAGTCAAGGTTGAACGTGCAGGGATACACGCCGGATTGTTCGTTGCAAGCGGCTACCGGGTTGAATGTGCAGGGGTATACTTCCTATTTGTCGCCGGCGGTAGGATTTGGAGGTCCGGTTGGTGGAGTCGTGAATGGGATTCCTGTTTGGTGCGCTAACAGTGCTTGAAAACCAATATATCTCGATGGTCAATGATTTAATTTTAGTCAATTAGTATCTAAATTGTATAAAGTATAATTCATTTGTTGATTATGAATATGAAAGTATATAACAAGCTAAGGAAAAGTTATCCCCCAAAAAAATATATAATCCAAAGTCACATTAAAAGCTTTTTTTTTTTTTTTGAAAGAAATAAAAATTTCATTAGAGAAAAGAGTTACAAGATAAAAGAAGAGGGAAAGTTTCCCCTCCATAAGCCCACAGCAAAATTTTTACAAGCTAACTTTGCTAAATTGTGAGCTGCGACATTGCAAGCTCGAGGCCTAAATTGGACTCTAAAGAACTTTGATTCACCAATTAAATTTTGAATGTCGGTGATGATCCATTGAATTTCCTTGATACTTCTCATCTTTCCTTGCACCAGATTGATCACATTCTTCGAATCAGATTCAAAGATGATTTTCCCCGAGCTGATATTCAGCTGACTAATTGTTTTAATCCCCATCAGTAAAGCCTCTGCTTCAGCAAATTCAGGATCTCCTCTATATTGGCTTCTATGCAAGGCACATGCTAACACAGTTCCTAAACTATCTCTCACAATGGCGCCCAAACCCGCCATTCCCTGTTCCTCGCAATTGGCTGCATCAACATTAACCTTGATTTCATGCTCTGCAGGTGGAGTCCATGTTTCGTTATTGTGTGAATCATGATTGTCAAGCTGCAGATCACTCAGCTGATTCGTATCTTCAAAAGAAGCGACAACAGCTTCTGCTCTAGCTGTAATAAATTCATTTGCTGTGAAGATACCCCGAAAAATGGCTTCATTTCTTGCCCCCCAACAGGCCCACATCAGAGCTGAAATGTGAGCCATGTCGCACTTGGATAGCCTTGAGAAACCTGCATGAAGAATGTCCCTGATATTTCCTCTTTTGTACAGCTTAATTTCTCTCTTGAGAGGAGACAACAGCCAGCAATCTTTGATCATTTTACAACTAAACACAGCATGGACAATGGTCTCAGCATGCTTACCACATCTCTGGCATAAGACATCATTTGTAATCTTCTTTTCAAAAAGTGTTGCAGCAGTTGGCAGCAAGTTAGTTACACATCTCCACAGGAAAATCCTGACTTTTGCTGGCAAGGATAGGGACCAAATATCACTGTCATGCTTATTAGGATTTGTTGAAGTTGAAGCAACTTCTGCTCTTTTTTCAGCCATGAGCAAATGGTAGGCACTTTTCACTGAGAAAAATCCTCTTTTATCAAAATGCCAAACAATACTGTCTTCCTTAGGTTGTCTTGGCAGAGGGATGCTTAAAATTTCCTCAGCATCAGCTCTTACAAAGTGTTGATGTATTAACTCCTTGTCCTAAGTGTTGTCCACTGCTATTAATTCCTTCACTCTTGCATCGGCTGAGAGAGATTTTGGGGAGACAGGTTTGAAACTTCCAGGTCTGAGCATCCAGTTACTACCATATACCAATATATTTTCCCCATTCCCAATCCGCCACCGGATTCCTTTTTCCACAACTTCCCTTCCTCAAAGGATACTTCTCCATATGAAAGAAGGATTTGAACCTAATCTTGCATCCAGTAAATTCCCATTCTTGAAATATTTGACTTTCAGGATTCTAGCTACCAGAGAATTTGGTTTTTAAATAATTCTCCATCCTTGCTTTGCTAGAAGAGCTTGATTAAACCCCTCAAGATCCCTAAAGCCCACACCTCCATTTCTCTTTGATAGGCACAACCTATGCCATCCTGCCCAGTGAATTTTCCTCTCTTTTTGAGATGAGCCCCACCAATACGCCGTAAGTTTCCGATGAATTTCCTCGCACAAATTCCTAGGGATCTTGAATACGCTTATGGCATACGACGGGATGGCTTGGGCCACTGCCTTGATAAGGACTTCCTTTCCCCCAATAGAAAAGAAATTACTCTGCCAGTGCTTCAATTTGTCAAAGATCCTCTGCTTTATGCCATTAAATAGGGATTTTTTATTTCGGCTTATCATCGCCGGGAGGCCCAAGTACTTCTCGTGAGGTGAAGTTGTGTTAAGCCCGAAGATCTCTTTCACTTCAGTTCGGATTCTCGTTGGTGTGTTTGGGCTGAACATCAAAGAAGACTTATCATAATTGAAGATTTGCCATGAGGCAGTAGCGTAACAATCAAAAATTTCTTTTAGGAATCTGCATTTCTGAATCGATGCCTGAGAAAATACCAAACTGTCATCTGCAAATAATAAATGAGACAACATGATTTGCTGTCCAAATTTTAGTCCCAGTAACTGCTTGTCTTTCTCCGCTTTATACAGGAGTGAGGAGAACGCCTCTGCACAAAGGATGAATAAGTACGGCGAGAGGGGACACCCCTGTCTTAATCCCCTACTTGGTTTGATAATTCTTGAAGGCTTTCCGTTTGTGATTATTGAGAATGTAGGTGAAGATATACAATTCATTACCAGGCCCCTCCACTGCTCTGAAAAGCCCAGCTTCTTCATCACTAAATCAACAAAATTCCATTCCACCCTATCATATGCCTTGCTTATGTCTAGTTTCAGCGCCACCAATCCTTGCTTCCCTTTAGTCCTCTTCCTCACTTTTTGAATACTCTCATATCCAACAATTATATTGTCAGTGATTGATCTCTGCGATATGAAAGCACATTGGTTCTCGGAGATCAGCTCATCCAGTAAACCCTTCAGTCTATTAGCCACTGTCTTTGCTATAACACGATAAATGACATTACACAAACTTATGGGTCTAAAGCCAGCTACATCTTTTGGCTTATTTTTCTTTGGATTTAAGACTAAATGGGTGTGATTCAAACTAGAAATATCCTTATGGAGATTTAGAGCTGCTAGGCATGTGTGGATAACCTGTTTCCCAACTGAATTCCAATGCTTTTGGAGAAAACTGCTGGAAGACCATCTGGTCCTGGGGCTTTGGTAGGATGCATCCCTTTAAGAGCTTCTGAGATCTCCTCTTCTGTGAAAGGTAAGTTCAGCTGCGTATTCATCTCTTCCGTAACTTTTGTAGTTATGCCTCTTACTGCCTCTACCATCTGATGAATGTGTGGGTTTGTAGTTGAGAACAACTTCTCAAAGTATTTGCAGGCAACTTCCTCAATATCATTTTCCTCTATAACCCATTGTTGTTGTGTATCAAGTAATCATTTTATTTCATTTCTTCTTCTTCTCTCAGAAGCTTTAGCATGAAAAAACTTTATGTTTCTGTCTCCCTCCTTCAACCAAGCTACCCGGGATCGCTGTTTCCAGAAGAATTTTTTCAATCTTTCTTTCGGTCTCAATAATTTCCTGCCCATTCACTCTCTTTCCTTCTTGCATCAGCCTTTCTAATTTCTTTGTAAGCCCCCTCAACATCCCCTTTTTCTTACCAAATACAACTTTACTCCAACTCCTTAACCTCTCCTGAGATCTTGCTGCTTTTATTTTAAAACCTTGGATTGAGTCTTATTGCTGTTGAAAATCTTCTTGTTCCCAGCATTCCTTGATTATCTCTTTACATTGGGAATTTGAGCTCCAGAAATCTTCATACAAAAACCTTCTTTCTCTATTCCAGCCCGCCATATTTGTGCAAGGTTTTTCAGCCATCTCTAAAAGGATTGGATAATGATCTGAGCTCCACGCAGTCAAATTCAACACAGATAAAGAAAAATTCAGATTTCTCCATTTAGAGTTACCCAAAAACCTATCCAGTCTCTCTTGGATCAGTGTGTCTTCCTTACCAAACCTTCTATTAGACCAAGTAAAAGGATTTCCTCTCCAACCCAAGTCCTCAAGATCACATTCCTCAACCGAGTTTCTAAAATTTTCCATCAATTCCAACCTTCTTTCTGCTCCACCCAGCTTTTCATTAGGATCTAAAACTTCATTAAAATCTCCCCCACAAATCCATGGCAGGTCCCCCAAGCTTACTAACCTTCTCAATAACTCCCATGTGTGTACTTTTTGACTATTTTCCGGGTGTCCGTAGATTCCTGTAAACCTCCACCTCTGCCCCTCAAAACATTGCACAATTGAGTCTACATGATGGAAGCTGTAAGACGTAATGCTCACATTAAGCTCCCGGTTCCATAACAAGGCCAACCCCCCACTCAACCCCCTTCTCGAAACAGTAAAACAATTACCAAACCCAAGCCTATTTTTTACATTTTCCATTTGAACATCTGACATTTTTGTTTCACTGATAAACAAAAGATCAGGTTTATTATTCTGGAGAATCTCCCTTAAACCCCTGAACGCCCGGCTATTCCCCAATCCCCGAACGTTCCAACATAAGATCCTCATTGAGCTCGGTGGGGCTGCTCCGCAGCCTCCACCGCTTCAGCTGTCCCCTCATCTTTCTCTCGACGAAGACCACTTTCATTTCTGAGATCCCCCCTTTGTGGGAACACAGGACCTGGGCGACGCCGTTCCTAGGCTCGCGACCTAGTTTGGGAAGTACTGAATAACATGGAGTCGCCACCCGGTGTGAACCGGGACAAAGATTTAAGGCCGCACTCACCCCTCGCAAGGGAAGACCTCAAACCGTTGGGTTCGGAATGGTCCCTTACTTATGTCACTTGTAATGAAAGGATTCATGTAATAATTTAACTAAGCTTAAGTAACACTTATTTCCAAGAGTATCATGCTTCTAAATTTTCATATGCAAAATAAAACTTATGTGTACATTTTTACATATATCTCATATTTAAAATTGCATGCTTAACATATATCAAGATAGCAACGAACATACAACTTTACATATTACATTCAGGAAAACACAAAGCACACATATTGACCATACAAGCACACATATTGGCACTCTTCCAAACGGTACGTGGAATTGTAGCCCAAGTACAGACCGCACTACCGTCCATTCGGAGTCGGCTACGGAATTTACGTCTGGGTTTCCATCCGATATACCGCAAGAAATAATACTCAAATATTATCATGACATAAGCATACGAATTGTAATACATTGACACATTTGCATAAGAAAGATCAATCAATAGGCAATTATGCATGAATATAATAAGACAGACTCAGTTCAGTGTGTGCACGTTCGTGTAGCGTTCGTAAACGCGTTCGAACGGAGATGAAACAGAATGCTCACGTTCGAGTAGCGTTCGTAAACGCGTTCGAACGGAAAGGAAACAGAATGCTCACGTTCGAGTAGCGTTCGTAAACGCGTTCGAACGGAAATGAAACAGAATGCTCACGTTCGTATGGCGTTTGTTAACGCGTTCGAACGGAAATGAGACCTGATGCATGATAAGGCAAAATGTATGCGCGTTCGAGTTGCGTTCGTGAACGCGTTCGAACGGACACGGACCTGATGCATGAAATAGGATGCAATACATAAACAGAAAATAAAGGGGCGCGGCGAAGCACTGCCGTAAAGGTGACCTTTTGGGGCTCTTGATCTCTCAAAGAGAGGACCTTTAGACCAACATGCTAAGCCCATGCGCATCACATCACACATACAAGAATAGAACCAATCATATCAACCAAGTATGCCCGATTGAACACATCTTACATCCAATCTGAACACACATCAACCGGCGCGGCAAAGCATCGTGGTAAAGGGCTTTTAGCCCCTCCCCATAGGGGATCTCACATCACACTTACTAAGCCCATGCGCTCGATTGACTTATACATACAAAAATAAAGATAATAATATCAAACTAAGTATGCCCGATTGAACGTATCTTGCGTCCAACCGAACATACATCAACCGGCGCGGCGAAGTAGTGTCACGAAGGTGGCCCTTTCGGCTCTTTGTCTCCCAAATGGAGGACCTTTGGACTAACTCACTAAGCCCATGCGCTTGGTTGAATCATGCATAACTAACGACATATCGAATTCATGTAAAGCAAACTAAATATACAAGAGCAACACAACAAAAGAAAGATGGTGCCGTTTACCCAAGCGGTACGTGGAGTTGTGGCCCGAGTACAGATCATATTACCGTCCATTCGGAATCGGCTATGAAATTTATGTCCGGGTTTCCATCCGATATACCGCGAGAGTTGACACATCTCTCATTCATCCAATACCCACAACATACATCATACACACAACGGATATCACAAACACAGAAAATACAATCAAAATAAATGACCAGAAAATAAAATGAGAATAAGTGTGAAAGATACCCTCAGGTCTAACCTTTTAAGCCGTCTCTCGGACTCACGTTCCACGAAGATCGAAAGGGGGGGAAAGCTCCGCAACTTTTCTGGTCCGCTGGTTCAACGTCCTAGCTCACTGCTTCGCTGCTTTGCTTACGGTTCGAACTCCGTTCTGCTCCTATTCGGCTCCTGTTTTGCTGCTCACTGCACGGGCTACCTGTTTCAACGTTTTTCAAAGAACTAATCCAAGTTTGTGTGGGTTCTTAGTGCAATTATATATGATCATTCTTAAGATTATCTATGTAGTTTTTATGTTGCTGCTTTTTTAAGGATTTGGGCTGCTGTTTTAAGGTAATCTATGAAGTTGTTTAGGCGTGTTTTAGGGCGTGGTTTTGTGGTGATTTTCGGTGGTGGAGGGCTGCTGTAGGTGGCTGTTTCGGCTATGGAGGGTGGTGGCTTGTGGTGGTTTCTTTGTTTTCTTTTTGTGTATGTTTGTTTAGTCTTGGGTGTGTAGAGAGAGTCTAGAGAGATTTCTAGAGAGTTTTTGGTGTGAATTGTGTTGTGTGAAGCAGGTGAATGGCCTTGGTTAGGGGTTGTTTATATAGAGAATGGCTAGGGTTTACAAGGGAAGGGATCTTGTTTCCAAATTAGGAGAGATGAGAAAGGTATACACAAGATTGAGGGGGGACAAGATATTTTAATTTAAGAAGTTGTAATATTTAATTGGTGTTGGTTTAGGAATACAAATATTTTATATTGGTAAGTATCTTATTAGATTAGGAAGTCAAATATATGATTGGCTTTAATTGGTTATGATTGATTTTAATTTAGTATGTGATTTGTTTAATTTAGGCATGATTTTAGTTTAAGTTGGTAATTGTTTATTTTAATTGGTAAATGATTTTAATGTTTAATATTTAATTTAATATTTAATTTATTTAATTTGGGATGTGTTTTATGGGCTTTGGGGAGCTAAATGGGCTGGGTGTGAGGCTAGCAGCAAAACCAGAATTACCGACACCGTTCGAACGCTCCCTCGAACGCTACACGAACGCCCGCAATCTGTTTCCCGTTCGAACGAAGTAACGAACGCAGCACCAACGAAGACAGTGAGCTTGTTTATTCTGAATTTCCCCTTCCGATATCCGTTTCCCGCGGCAACCGTGACTCAAAAGGTAGTTGTCTCCAAATAAGACTCCTCATCGGGTGTATGTGTAAAAATGCAGTGCCTACAGTCGCCCCCGTATGTGTAAAAATGTAGTGCCTACAGTCGCCCCCACTTTGATGGGACTTGTGTAATGTGTAACAGTGACAATCCTATCAAAGTTATGCAATGCATTTCTACTTACCTGGCTCGCCAGCTGTCACTTGACTTACCATGTGTTGAGTCGCGTTGATTTGGTGGTGAGGTGCTGCGACCCCTGGTTCATTCCCGAAGTGAGCTGAGGGTCTTGTTCCCTGAATTGTTGAGTGTTGGGTTTTGTTCTCGTGGGTTTTGTTCCCATTTTGAGCTGAGGGTCTTGTTCCCCGAATTGTTCAGTGGTGGATTTTGTTCCCGTGGGTCTTGTTCCCATTTTGAGCTGAGGGTCTTGTTCCCTGAATTGTTGAGTGTCGGGTTTTGTTCCCGTGGGTCTTGTTCCCATTTTGAGCTGAGGGTCTTGTTCCCTGATTTGTTGAGTGTTGGGTTTTGTTCCCGTGGGTCTTGTTCCCATTTTGAGCTGAGGGTCTTGTTCCCTGATTTGTTGAGTGTTGGGTTTTGTTCCCGTGGGTCTTGTTCCCATTTTGAGCTGAGGGTCTTGTTCCCTGAATTGTTGAGTGTTGGGTTTTGTTCCCGTGGGTCTTGTTCCCATTTTGAGCTGAGGGTCTTGTTCCCTGATTTGTTGAGTGTCGGGTTTTGTTCCCGTGGGTCTTGTTCCCATTTTGAGCTGAGGGTCTTGTTCCCTGATTTGTTGAGTGTTGGGTTTTGTTCCCGTGGGTCTTGTTCCCATTTTGAGCTGAGGGTCTTGTTCCCTGATTTGTTGAGTGTTGGGTTTTGTTCCCGTGGGTCTTGTTCCCATTTTGAGCTGAGGGTCTTGTTCCCTGAATTGTTGAGTGTTGGGTTTTGTTCCCGTGGGTCTTGTTCCCATTTTGAGCTGAGGGTCTTGTTCCCTGATTTGTACTGAATGTGGGCTTTATTCCCGAACTGTTGCAATGATGGTCCATTTCGAACCGTGCTCCATTTTCGGAGTGCCATTTTCGGCAAGTGATGAGATGATGGTCCATTTCGAACCGTTGCTGATAAGAGAGTGGTCCATTTCCGAACCGTGCTTCCATTCTTGGAGTGCCATTCTCGGCAGAACTGATCTGATGTAATATGGGCCTCGCCCCCAGAATGTCATACCCGACAATGCTGATGCTGATGTAATGTGGGCCTCGACCCTGGGACTCATCCCCAAAACTGATTGCTGAAGTGGGCCTCGGCCCCAACTGCTACTGACATGGGCCTCGCCCCCAGATTGATACTGAATGTGGGCCTCGACCCTGGGATTCATCCCAAAATTCTGCTGATGCGGGCCTCGACCATGGGATTCATCCCCTGGATTCATTCCAAAATTCAGACGACGTGGGCCTCGGCCCTATGATTCATTCCTTTGGGATTCATTCCCGAAACTCTGCTATTGTACTGTTACTGCTTCTGGTTGGTTTGCATTTGACGCTTTCTCTTTTTCTCCTCTGAAACCTGTTATTACAAAACAGAACAAACACAAAAAGGATGCGAATATGTTACGTGTATGCATGCATGCATGATTGGGTTTCCTATCTCGTTAGGTTAGGTCTTCTGCCATTCTCTTGGTGACTGCTCGGTTTTCTCTCCCTCGGGTAAAGTATTGCTTCATTCTTTCCATATTGATCGGCTCGATGGACTCATTCCCTTCTGACAGTCTCATTGCCCCATTTCCTTATTTCTGAATGGCTATCTCATCTTTTCTGTTGAGGATTCCCCGAGTTCTAAATATCGCTGAGTATCATAGTACTAAGTTTTAATGATTTTCTCAAATATACTCATGTTGCAGAAGAGATGGAGATTCAGGCAAGTAAGCGAAATGAACTTCTTTATTATTGTTGAGAAAAAAGGTCCGAACAAGCAAACAAAATCAATGTCTTTATTAAAAAGCAAGATGAACTTGGAGAAACAGCAGTGCCTCCTTCCTCGGCCTATGGTTCTTCATCATTGTCATCCCTTATCCCAATGAATGAAGCTGAGTGGTTGAGAGCCTGGAGGACAAGGGTTTCGGGTAGGCCAGAGTTGATCATGTAGGTAGGTGGTGGAACAAAGTGGTAGTTTGGTAGAGGGTTTCTGTGTGTGTCAGGTTGTTCTTTCTCTGGGTCGGGTATTTTGTGAGCATCGATGAGGTTTTGGATTTCATGCCTAAGGCGGGGGCAGTTGTCAGTGTCATGACCTTTTTGCTGGTGGAAGTGGCAATATTGGCTCAGGTCGAAGTAGTGTGGCACAGGGTTTGGGATTGGTCTAGGGTCTAAAGGCTTCAGGAGTCCTTGTCCTTTCAACTTCTCAAGCACCCTTGATATAGGTCTACCAAGATTGGAGAACCGCCTATTTCTGACGGTAGCGACCTCTGCCGTAGTGGGCTTGGTCTCAAAATGCCCCCCAAAAGTTCTTTTATTCTGGCCATAAAACTTTTTGTTTTCAACCTCCTCTTCTTCAATATCCATAACAGTCTCTCTCAACTGTCGGAAATCCACAATCATGGAGGTCATCCTCCTCAGCTTGCCATAAATTGAGGGCTTAGTACCTTTGATGATCATTTTGATTTGGTCCTTCTCAGAGGGCCGAGTTTGCATTTTCAGAAGCTGGCTCCTCCAGCGGTCCACATACCCTTTGAAGCTCTCCTCCGGCTTCTGCTTAGTGTTCTCCAAATCTCGGAGTGACAAATCAATCTCCAAGTCTGTAACATACTGCTTCAGAAAAGCATCAGCTAGTTCCTTCCAATCTTCCTTAACCTTCTTCTCAAGGCTATGATACCAAACCACAGGTGCCCCCTCGAGTGACATCCCAAACATCTTTTGGACTTGGCGCTGAGACAGGCCAACTGAACTCATAATAGACACATACTGACGGAGATGCACCCTTGGATCTCCATTCCCATTGAACTTAGCCAAATCCGGCATCTTAAACTGTGCTGGCAACTGCTCCTCGAACTTCATTGTCTCATAGTCTAGCAAATCTTCATTCTTACCCCTCATCTTGCGGGTAACGGATTCAACCTGCTCCCTGAGTTTCTGTATCTCGGCCTGAGACCCAATTACTCTGTCTGTTGCATACTCTGCATTATCATCATCAAAAGCGGGTATATCACCCCCCAACCCATTCGGGGGCTCCTCGCGCCTTACATTCTCAGGATCTCCTCCGGCACGGGGCATAGCCATATTAGTCATGGCAGTAGTCAAGGCTTGCAACTGTTCAGTAATCTTGGCGAAGCCATTTTCCAACTGATCTATCCGGGATACCTCAGTATCTGATTCACTCATGTCTGTTCTCGGTATTTTGGTGAGTCTTCCTTTTTTTCTAACCCAACGGGAATCTATGATGGCTTTCAGAACACAAGGGTTAACATGATGTATGTATGCATGATATGCATAAGAAATATATAACATATATTAAATCAAATAAAATTCTCAAACAAATCGGCCTATTATCATTTTAGAAGCTTTTGGGACAACTGTCATAAGAGTGAACCCGTCCCAGTTTAAATGGCCTAACGAGTTCATGTCTTATGGCAAAGAGCCCAACTAGATCCAAATGATAAAATTCCGAACACAATCATAAAATGGCACATTGTTATTTAGAAACCTTTTGGCCCAATCGTCATAAGATGTGTTCTTGTTCCAGTTTAAATGGCCCAACAAGCCCATATCCCATGATAAATGGTCCAAATGGATCCAAACAACGATGTTCCCAAACACAAGTCATAAAAGATGATGCAAACATAACATAATATTTTTTTTACAAAGTGGCCCATCAACATTTCAGAAGCTTTTGGCCTAATAGTCATAAGGTACAAACTTGCCCCAGTTTAAATGGCCCAGCAAGCCCGCATTTCTGACAATAGTCCAACTGCATCCAAATGAGGATGGTCCACAAGCACATACTCAAGGAAATAATTGCTACTTTAACCATATAAACCAGTCTATGGGTGGATTTGCAAGAGTATGGACAAAGGCTCTCACTGGCGAAGGATAGCCCACAACTAGGTCTCCCCACTCAAGGGTTCAAGCGACCAAGTGAGCGTATCCCTTTTTATACACTAAGGTACGTGCCAATGAGCTATGGTGTGTGACGGACTGTCAAATGGATTTCCCGTTGTAGATCCCCCAGAGGGAAGGTGGAGCGAGGCTCACTTAAATACCCAAGCCTCTTAGGCTCTTATCGCTTGTTGTCAGGAATAAACAACGAGTCCTCCAAATTAGTCCATCACAAAGGCTACAAGTAGATGGCCATGTAGGTATCCTCACAGCTTTTCCTTCTAGAAAGGTAGTAAGTGAAGGAAACACCAAACCATTACCTAGCCTCAAAGTGCCCTTGATTAAACCCTCACTTATCCACTATAGGCATGGCCAATTAAAACATAAATCCACTCATTACAAGACAATATTTCGGGGCCAATTCTCATATCCCCAGTGGAGTCGCCAGACTGTGGGAACACAGGACCTGGGCGACGCCGTTCCTAGGCTCGCGACCTAGTTTGGGAAGTACTGAATAACATGGAGTCGCCACCCGGTGTGAACCGGGACAAAGATTTAAGGCCGCACTCACCCCTCGCAAGGGAAGACCTCAAACCGTTGGGTTCGGAATGGTCCCTTACTTATGTCACTTGTAATGAAAGGATTCATGTAATAATTTAACTAAGCTTAAGTAACACTTATTTCCAAGAGTATCATGCTTCTAAATTTTCATATGCAAAATAAAACTTATGTGTACATTTTTACATATATCTCATATTTAAAATTGCATGCTTAACATATATCAAGATAGCAACGAACATACAACTTTACATATTACATTCAGGAAAACACAAAGCACACATATTGACCATACAAGCACACATATTGGCACTCTTCCAAACGTACGTGGAATTGTAGCCCAAGTACAGACCGCACTACCGTCCATTCGGAGTCGGCTACGGAATTTACGTCTGGGTTTCCATCCGATATACCGCAAGAAATAATACTCAAATATTATCATGACATAAGCATACGAATTGTAATACATTGACACATTTGCATAAGAAAGATCAATCAATAGGCAATTATGCATGAATATAATAAGACAGACTCAGTTCAGTGTGTGCACGTTCGTGTAGCGTTCGTAAACGCGTTCGAACGGAGATGAAACAGAATGCTCACGTTCGAGTAGCGTTCGTAAACGCGTTCGAACGGAAAGGAAACAGAATGCTCACGTTCGAGTAGCGTTCGTAAACGCGTTCGAACGGAAATGAAACAGAATGCTCACGTTCGTATGGCGTTTGTTAACGCGTTCGAACGGAAATGAGACCTGATGCATGATAAGGCAAAATGTATGCGCGTTCGAGTTGCGTTCGTGAACGCGTTCGAACGGACACGGACCTGATGCATGAAATAGGATGCAATACATAAACAGAAAATAAAGGGGCGCGGCGAAGCACTGCCGTAAAGGTGACCTTTTGGGGCTCTTGATCTCTCAAAGAGAGGACCTTTAGACCAACATGCTAAGCCCATGCGCATCACATCACACATACAAGAATAGAACCAATCATATCAACCAAGTATGCCCGATTGAACACATCTTACATCCAATCTGAACACACATCACCGGCGCGGCAAAGCATCGTGGTAAAGGGCTTTTAGCCCCTCCCCATAGGGGATCTCACATCACACTTACTAAGCCCATGCGCTCGATTGACTTATACATACAAAAATAAAGATAATAATATCAAACTAAGTATGCCCGATTGAACGTATCTTGCGTCCAACCGAACATACATCAACCGGCGCGGCGAAGTAGTGTCACGAAGGTGGCCCTTTCGGCTCTTTGTCTCCCAAATGGAGGACCTTTGGACTAACTCACTAAGCCCATGCGCTTGGTTGAATCATGCATAACTAACGACATATCGAATTCATGTAAAGCAAACTAAATATACAAGAGCAACACAACAAAAGAAAGATGGTGCCGTTTACCCAAGCGGTACGTGGAGTTGTGGCCCGAGTACAGATCATATTACCGTCCATTCGGAATCGGCTATGAAATTTATGTCCGGGTTTCCATCCGATATACCGCGAGAGTTGACACATCTCTCATTCATCCAATACCCACAACATACATCATACACACAACGGATATCACAAACACAGAAAATACAATCAAAATAAATGACCAGAAAATAAAATGAAATAAGTGTGAAAGATACCCTCAGGTCTAACCTTTTAAGCCGTCTCTCGGACTCACGTTCCACGAAGATCGAAAGGGGGGGAAAGCTCCGCAACTTTTCTGGTCCGCTGGTTCAACGTCCTAGCTCACTGCTTCGCTGCTTTGCTTACGGTTCGAACTCCGTTCTGCTCCTATTCGGCTCCTGTTTTGCTGCTCACTGCACGGGCTACCTGTTTCAAACGTTTTCAAAGAACTATCCAAGTTTGTGTGGGTTCTTAGTGCAATTATATATGATCATTCTTAAGATTATCTATGTAGTTTTTATGTTGCTGCTTTTTTAAGGATTTGGGCTGCTGTTTTAAGGTAATCTATGAAGTTGTTTAGGCGTGTTTTAGGGCGTGGTTTTGTGGTGATTTTCGGTGGTGGAGGGCTGCTGTAGGTGGCTGTTTCGGCTATGGAGGGTGGTGGCTTGTGGTGGTTTCTTTGTTTTCTTTTTGTGTATGTTTGTTTAGTCTTGGGTGTGTAGAGAGAGTCTAGAGAGATTTCTAGAGAGTTTTTGGTGTGAATTGTGTTTGTGTGAAGCAGGTGAATGGCCTTGGTTAGGGGTTGTTTATATAGAGAATGGCTAGGGTTTACAAGGGAAGGGATCTTGTTTCCAAATTAGGAGAGATGAGAAAGGTATACACAAGATTGAGGGGGGACAAGATATTTTAATTTAAGAAGTTGTAATATTTAATTGGTGTTGGTTTAGGAATACAAATATTTTATATTGGTAAGTATCTTATTAGATTAGGAAGTCAAATATATGATTGGCTTTAATTGGTTATGATTGATTTTAATTTAGTATGTGATTTGTTTAATTTAGGCATGATTTTAGTTTAAGTTGGTAATTGTTTATTTTAATTGGTAAATGATTTTAATGTTTAATATTTATTTAATATTTAATTTATTTAATTTGGGATGTGTTTTATGGGCTTTGGGGAGCTAAATGGGCTGGGTGTGAGGCTAGCAGCAAAACCAGAATTACCGACACCGTTCGAACGCTCCTCGAACGCTACACGAACGCCCGCAATCTGTTTCCCGTTCGAACGAAGTAACGAACGCAGCACCAACGAAGACAGTGAGCTTGTTTATTCTGAATTTCCCCTTCCGATATCCGTTTCCCGCGGCAACCGTGACTCAAAAGGTAGTTGTCTCCAAATAAGACTCCTCATCGGGTGTATGTGTAAAAATGCAGTGCCTACAGTCGCCCCCGTATGTGTAAAAATGTAGTGCCTACACCCTTTCCTGATTAAGCCCTTCAAGTATAGAGCAAACCTGAACATCAGTTAGTACCGAGCTTTCCGTCGCCTTCCTCCTCTTAATCGCCCCTGCATGCCCCGCATCTTCTGCAAACTCTAACATTCTCTTCTTTCCTTGCTGGCTCCTATCTGCAAGATTCAGGTTTTGGGGGCCACGAGCTGAAGCTTTCCATTTTTTAACAATTCTATTTTTTGGGTCCTCTAGAGGTTTAGTAGTTGGGCTCAAATTTTTCTTCCCCTGGCCCATTAGTTTGGCCTCAATCCCACTGTCAGCACCATTTTTACAACTCTCATCCATTTGAATTCCCGCCAAGATTGTCTTCCCACTTTTCCCCTCGGTATCTGTACTCCTAGTTCCCAGAAGATACCTGCTTCCTGCCGTGCCAGTCTTCCGCTTGTCAGTATCAGCACCAGTAAAGTTACGCTCATGTCCTTCAATAAGCATGGGACCAACATCCGTATCTGGTTCCCTTACGGTAGGAAGATCAAAACTATGGTTTGATGCTGCGAATGGGGTGTTCGGGTTTTTAAGATCAGGTGTTAAAAGAGGATCTTGATAATGGGAATCTTGATTATCTTGGGGCTTTTCCATCGAGTAAACTTCTTTTTGGTTATTTTCTGTGTGGTGCTTCCCAGACATGCCTTGTGCCGCACCTGGCTTAGGCTGATTCTTACTTTCCGTTGTGCCTCTGTTGCGTGAACTCTTATTCCAATCACCTGATGGCAATGCTCTCATCCATGCTCCAAACTTCAACTTGTCTCCCTTGTTGTTTCCTTCAACATCATTAAGCCTCTCTCCACATTCTCTAAAGCAGTGTCCTATCAGGCCACACCGGAAACAGAATTCAGGGAGCCTCTCATAAAGAACGGGGATAACAGTTCCCCTCCCCTCTTTGGATTGATCCAAAAATAAACATTTTACAAGGGGCTCAGTTCGTGGACCCTAGCCAGGTTTCAGTGTTAGGGCCCGGGAGTGGCGCGGTATCGGAACTCGATCCGGGCTCGATGTTGGGACCCGATCTGGGCTCTGGGACCCGGGTCTGGCTCGATGCCAGGATCGGTGTCAGGACCCGGTCCGAGCTCGGTGCCGGGACCGATGTTAGGACCCGATGTCGAACTCGGTGCCGAGACCCAGTCCTAGCTTAGTGCCAGGATCTGATGTCAGGCGTGGTGTCAGGACCCAGATCAAGCGCGGTGCTGAGACTCAATGTCGGGACCTAGGCCGACCACGGTGTCGGGACCTGGTCTAGTCGGGTGCCAAGTCCTGGTCTGGGCCAGATGCTGGGTCTCAGACGGTCCTAGGCCAAACCCGGTGTCGAGAGCCGGCCCGACTTGTGTCGGCACCCAGGTTGGGCTTGGGATCCGGCCAACATTGTTTAATTTAATTAGAAAATAATTAATTTATTAGTTAAAATATTCTTTATTATAATAATAAATTACTTAATATTAACATAATTAATAAGTGATTCAATTAAAAAAATTGGATATTTATATATATCCATGAATATTCATATCCATTTGGATTTATCCATCTTGGATATATATGGATTTGGACATGGATGTCAATTATCCATATCAAATTGGATAATTATCATCTCTTTTATCAACCTTCTTATTATTAACTTCACGCGGAGGCTTGCTACTTTGGCCTGTGGGTGTTGAGACATCATTGTTATCACTAACACCATTATCATGCTTAGTATCACATATCGAATTTTCCCACTGTAAAAAATCGAGCTAGTGTGGTACTTATCGAGGTTCACATCTCGTAAGTCAGTCTTCTCGTATCTCACAGACTTAAATTCCATATTTCGAACGTCTGCGTATCCATATAGCAATAAGTTATGGGAGTTAATAAACATTCTTATAGCAATCAAATATTATGGCATAATCGAGTAAACACGGGCCCACACTGATTCGGGACCCGGTAAATAAACGGGACTACCAGATATAAAAATCACACATTTTATAAATATCGTGATTATTACATTACATCGTTACATAAACACCATATAAGGGCGGGAGGGTTCACGACTAATGCCTCTAGATCACTGAAGCCCCCTTGGCCACCCCAATGATCACTTAGGTTTCCCCCATAAACAGCTTTTAAAGACATTCACATGTTTCACTAGGAAACACATCTAGTGCTTGAGTGGTCACACCCCCTCTAAAATCTAATATACAAAATAGTTTCTGATAACTCTTTCAGCGAGTCAATAAGTCTCGGTATAAGTGGTCATGGGATTAAATTACATCCATGGACGAGTTTATCTTGATGGCTTTACAATACCCATACTTAGCAACAAAATAGGCGATTTAGGCAAAAAGTGGGCACACTTCACAAATCTCTCGGCAAACTTCCGAATCTGACCTTATGGATGAAATTATCCTAGTATAAGTGGCCATGAGCTTTACTACTGACCCTGGATTAACTTGATCTGATGAGCTGAAACATGAGGTCTTTTACAATGCTGCAAAACGTGGCCAACGGATAGCCGCAAAGGTGGCTTTGCCGTAAATGTGGAAAAATGGATTGTGGTAAAAACTCCAATATTTACGGTCATGTATGTAGTCACGGAAAATTTATGTGACGTGATGCGAACATGGTTGAACTCCACCTGTGACGATTAGCAGGGCCACCATGATCTGTAGACGCCTATAAAGCCTACTTAATAGTAGGCTTATAAATTTACCTAGGAGTCGGATTAACTTTCTGAAACAATTCATCGAGTGGCTGAATTTGTCGCAGAAGCTACATAACAAAGGAATATTGTCATAGTGAATTTCAACTTGAAAACCATAATCCATGAGTTCAACGGTAATAAAATCAGGTAAAAGCCTAGAGAGGTCAACCTCGACAAGAATACAATCGCAAAAATCGTATTTCTTAGCTTAAGTGTGTTCATCAATCTACAAAGTAATGCATGTAGGAATTTTCTAAATAAGGGTGCATATTTATAGGGAATGATAGGACATAATCATTGGGTTTAAAGGGTACATTGGAAATAATGTGTTCTTTAATAAGAAATGATATGACCCTTAAGGTTGAAAGTGGTTGAGGGTTGTGACCCTTAAAGAGTTATATTCATTGAAATAAGTGTACATTTCCAAAGGCAACCCTCATGTCTATAAAAATGAGTCATTGAGTTCATTTTTATTCATTCTTACAATCAATTTTATTTGCATAAGTCTTAGGCAATTTTAGAGAGTCTAAGAGTCTTCATATATATGAGAGAGTTTCCACCATTGATTTCAAGTTCAAGTTCTTGAAGAAATGAGTGTCTCTTTTACAAGAAGCAACCAAGTAATCACAGGAGAAACGTTAGCCAAGTGATCCGTAAAAGCACTGAGGCGGGGCTAATTAGTTCTTAAGGATGGAGACTTCTCGACTTGAATCAAAGGTTCCATCTTCTACAAAATTATTTACATGTTTTTCTTTAAGCTTTGAGCTTTTGTGATTTGATTTATGATTTGCATGTGTTCATTTACGATTTGTACATTTACTTGAATAATGTATGTTAGAAGTGATAAATAACACATATGCCCAACAATACCAACCCTACGAGCAATAGTGATTAAGGAACGTTCGATATTATTTCTCATTTGGTGTTTTCATGAAAAAATGAGAATGAAATATTATTTTTAAATTTATTTTCAAAATTTAAAAATATGTTTGGTATAATTTTCATAGGTATTTTTTTAAAATGAAAAGAAGTCAAATGCATTCGGTCAGTGGCGTAGCTAGAAAATAAAATTAGTGGTGGTAAAGTTATGGAAAATAAATATAAGTAAAAAACATACAAGATATTTATATTGATATTGATATGTGAATATTTTATACGTTACAACTGTCCACGATGTGGCTTAGTATAAGAATCACTACAAATATACCCATAAAATAGAAGTTCAATAACCAAACCTAAGCATAAACATGATTATTATTTTTTTAAAATTTAAATGTAACGAAATCCATTTTGAAAAATGATAAACACATAAATGAGTGGATTTAAAATGAAAATTAATCAATTATCTATACACATATAAATTAAATATAATGATCCAAACAAACATGTTTAAGAATGGAATTGATACAAAAGTGTGTATTGGATTTCTTTTAACTAATTTAGGTTAGGCCTACATATTTTGATAAATTATTGTAATGGTTATTAATTTTTAGTATTTAATTGGTTTTTATTATTTTTAATTTTAAAATAATTTTTAGTATTTAAAGTGCGTTGGGTGTGGTGAGGATTCTGCGGTAGGGTTAATTGTGGTGGTTGAAAAAAAATGTTGATAGAAATCGTATGGAAGATTCCTGACAGCTGACTGATAGTTGCCTGGAAAGCCGAATGTTGCTTATTTTCCCAAGCAGCCACGCTAACGGTTATCATCGTGACTAGATCCGGCCACGGTTCCGGTTCAGAATTGGATCGAACCGGATGGAATCGTAAGATTATGATTTTATTCGGTTCTAAAATCGGAACCGAATCAAATCCCAAACAGTTCGGTTACGATTTCATATAATTTGAAACCGTAACCATAAGGTTCGGTTCGGTTCCGGTTCCAATTCTAAACCGAAACCGAACCAAATTTTTTTATTTTTCCCTTAAAAAAATAAGGAATCAAATCGGAACCTAACCGAATTTTCGATTAAGTTCCGATTCAGTTCTACGGTTTCAAAAAAC
Source organism: Zanthoxylum bungeanum (assembly GCA_019454045.1). Lineage (NCBI taxonomy): Eukaryota > Viridiplantae > Streptophyta > Magnoliopsida > Sapindales > Rutaceae > Zanthoxylum > Zanthoxylum bungeanum. The sequence goes on from SKCR01030926.1 coordinate 26,720, forward strand.
TGTAACCGTAACCGAACTGATTTTGAATCAATTCAATTACAATTCCAACAACCTGAAACCGTAGAACCGACCAAACCGAAGCCACCTCTAATCGTCACTTTGGAATTTTCTCCTCGCAAACCCACAATTGTAAATTTGAATTTATTATTTTCTGAAACGTGAAATAGTCCAATAACACACCCAATCAGTCATCTCCCACGCTGCCATCACATTAATTTTGTCTTGGTCAAAAATAAACAAAACGCAGAAACAACGTCTATGTTTCTATTATCCTTCTCGTAACTTTCCTCACCATCAACCTATATATAAATACAACGCCCTTCAATTACTTTCATATCCATTCAATCTCCAAAAACACTTCATAAACACAAATTAACAATTGATAATGGAAAATCCTTCGTCTCGTGTGATAGAACTCACAGTATTATCAGGCGAAGGCCTACGTATTGATCGAAGATTAATAAAGAAGAATGCATTTGCAATCGTACAAACAGATGCTTTCAATTATCGTAAGACAAAAGTTGACGAATCAGGAGGAAGCTATCCTACTTGGAACGAAAAGCTCGTCATGGAATTGCCCATGCATGCACGTTTCATTGATCTACGACTACAATGCAAGGCTTCTAATTCAGGGAACAATAATAAAACTGTTGGGTTTGCGAAGATACCAGTTTCGGATTTTATTGGTGGGTACGTGCCGGAAAATTATTTGCATTTTTTGAGTTACAGGTTAAGGGATGCTAAAGGGGATAAGAATGGGATTATTAATGTTTCTGTCAGAGTGAAGCTGGTACCGGAGTATACGACGAGTAATTATTCTTCTAAGTCAAGGTTGAACGTGCAGGGATACACGCTGGATTGTTCGTTGCAAGCGGCAACCGGGTTGAATGTGCAGGGGTATTCTTCCTATTTGTCGCCGGCGGTAGGATTTGGAGGTCCGGTTGGTGGAGTCGTGAATGGGATTCCTGCTTGGTGCGCTAACAGTGCTTGAAAACCAATATATCTCGATGGTCATTGATTTAATTTTAGTCAATTAGTATCTAAATTGTATAAAGTAAAATTCATTTGTTGATTATGAATATGAACGTATATAACAAGCAAAGGAAAAGTTATCCACCCCAAAAAAATATATATTCCAAAGTCACATTAAAAGTTTTAAACTGAATAATAGTTCCAAATATATATGGAATGGATATGCAATATGAAAGTAAATTAACATTAGAAAGATGAGGATTTGACTTCCAAATGGCGTGATTTGGTGGTGTAAGGATCAGGATTTCACCTTGAGGTCATGGGTTCGAATTCAGGGAGTACGTTTCTTATAAGAGTTTATGACAGTCGGAATTTTTGCCTCATCTGTTTAAGCTCGAAAGTGATGATTTGATGGAAGGGTTTCCAACGAATCCAAAAAAAGACGAGGACTTAGACAGTTGACAGAGTCAAATTTATCATATACAAAGGTTCACCGGTTCAACATATGGAAATAACTAATACTGTTGCAGGAAACACTGTCAAATAAAAACTCGAAATTGCATTATGAATAAATTCCATACTTTGGACTTCTACGTATCCATATTGCGACAAGTTAAGGAAGTTAATAAGCATTCTTATAACATACAAACATTATGGCATAACAAAATAAACACGAGCCCACATTGATTCGGGACCCAATAAAAAATGAGACAACCGGATATAAGAATCGCACATTTTATTAATATCGTGATTAGTACATTATACTGTTACATAAGCATGATCTAAGGGCGAGAGAGTTCACGACTAATGTCCATAAATCACTGAAGCCTCATTGGCCACCCCAAGGCTCACTTAGGCTTCTCCCTAAACAGTTTTTAAAGACATTCTTTCACATGTTTCACTAGGAAAAACACACAGTGCTTGAGTAGTCACACCCCCTCTAAAATCTAATATACATAGAGTTTATGAGAACTTTTTCAGCGAGTCAATAAGCCTCAATATAAGTGTTCATGGGATTAAATTTCATCCATGGGCGAGCTTATCTTGATGGCTTTTTACAATACCCATACTTAGCGGTAAAATGCGCGGTTTAGGCAAAAAGTGGGCACACTTCACAAATCTCCCGGCAAACTTCAGAATCCAACCTTACGGATGAAATTATACTAGTATAAATGGCTATGAGTTTTACTAATGTCCCTGGACGAACTTGATTTGATGAGTCAGAACATGAAGTCCTTTACAATGCAGCAAAATGTGGTCAACGAGTAGCCGCAAAGGTTAGATAGCACCTCCACACATGTTTAGATCACCATCCCCGCTTGCTAAATTTTGATGCCATCAAGACTTCACTTCCAAAAGATCGTTGATGACAGCGAATTTCCTCAAAATTTGATGATATCTAATTTCCTCAAAAGGTGGCCAATGAAGTCGAATGTGTATTTTGATGACAGTCTCCATGGAACACTTCATGGTTTCTACAATCTTTTGTCCCTTCGGATTTCTGCAAATCAGGTCATTCAAACTTTCCACAACTCCTAGTGAAGTCAATCTGCATCGTCATGTTTTCTTAGGTTCTTCACACCTTCAGTCATTCTCAAACTCTTTCTACCTACAAACAAAACATAATGAGGTTGCATTGTAATAACATTTATACGTCGAAGTTAATTTTTGTAGCGATTTGTGCATACGATATCGAGAAAGAGCAACATCATACACGCTCTCGCATACATGTCATCATTTCCAATATAATAGCTTAACTTATGCAATTATGCATAAGCTCTCGCTTTTTTGATATTCCCATATCATATGTGGAGCAACTCCACACACACGATTGTGCATGAGTTTTCATGTCCAATCTCAGTCGCAACTTCATACGCACTCTTGTGCATGAATGTTTCCGATTTTGGTCACTACTTTTATACACACTCTTGTGCACGAGTTCTCAATTCTGATTTATAATTTTTCCATTGGGGACACCAAACATGCGTACGTGAATGGGTTCCATTCCGATAAATCGACAATGGTCTCAATTATTTTTAGGTCATAAGCATATTGATTTATACTCTTCACCACAGTTTCCTGCCTACCCCTCCACATCAGCCTGTCCCCTCTCAACCTTCCTCATTTCCCTTGAAGGTGAGGATATTGCCTCTAGCAATCTTATGGTGCTTAGAGCTGGTCCACTAGGTCCCCCACACCGGCATATCGGTGTCCATTCTATGTTTTGTGCAGCTTTATATCGCCTCTGGAACCGAGCTAATCCATACAAGTATATTGGGTTTGCATAGTTATTGTAATCGGCATAGAGCACACCGGTCTTCATATCGGTCAACCTTCATATCTTACATGCTATCAGAAATCGGCTTGGACCATACTGGTCCCCAACCGATAAGCACACCGATATATTGGCATCCATACCGATCAATAATATGGTATAGAGCTTGAATCTTTAACGGTAATATAACTGTTACATTTTGGCAGACGGGCATACCAGTCTCTGCAGACCGATATACTGGTCTCAAACAGAACAATTAAGGCAATTTACACCTTCATTATATATTGATCCCTGAATTCATTTTTGCCTACTTCTTGCACCATCATAAAATTTCTTCTAAGGCAAAAACAGAGAGTTTACTAAATCTTCTTTATCATACACTCTCATACAAAAGCTCACCATACTTAACTTTCATATCATTTAGAGAGCTTAAATTTCTTGGGTTAGCAACTCACACTAAATTTTCATTATTTTTGTGAGTGCCCAAGTTGTTCTTTAAACATCATATTCAAACACTTGTTGTTGGGAAGACCCTTGTTAAGTGGGTATACTCAAAAGGACAATTTGAAAAAGATTTTAAGAGTGAGCTTAGGTGATAAAACTCTTGTCTAAAAGTTTGGTGTGAACCTATGGGACAAAATTCTTGGTTGCGAGTGAACCACGGAAAACACGGTGTAAGTTGTGGATTCAACTTAGTGGAAATCTTCAAGAGCGGCTTGGAGGAGTGGACATAGGCATTGTGGGCTGAACCACTATAAATCGAAGTTGTCAATTTCTCTAACTCTATATATTTGTCGCATGCTGAAGGATTTGGAGGTCTGGTTGGTGGAGTCGTGATTGAGATTTATCAATCTTATATATATATATATGGATTTGGACATAAATGTCAATTATCCATATCCAATTAGAAATTTATCATCCTTATTACCGACATTCTCATTATTAATTTCACGTGAAGGCATGTTGTTTGGGCTTGCGGGTGCTGAGACATCATTGTTATCACTAGTGCTATTATCATGTTTAGTGTCACAGATCGAATTTTCTCACTGCATAAAATTGAGCTCGTACGGTAATTAACGAGATTTGTGCCTTTTAAGTCAGCCTTCCCGTAACTCACATACTTAAATTCCATATTTTGGACTTCTACGTATCCATATTGCGACAAGTTAAGGAAGTTAATAAGCATTCTCATATCATACAAATATTATGGCATAACAAAATAAACATGAGCCCACACTGATTCGGGACCCAATAAATAAATGAGACAACCGGATATAAAAATCGCACATTTTAT
>SKCR01030927.1:0-31246 GCA_019454045.1 Zanthoxylum bungeanum
ACCAAGGCCTTCCCAACAATAAGTCGAAAGTAACCGGGATGTCCAGTACTGTGAACTCAACCTCATCTTCAATCGGTCCTACCTTGACCATAGCCACAAAGGTACCCTCAACTCCCCTTTTATTGTCATCATAAGCCTTAATAGTCATACTGGAGGGGTCCAAGTCTGTTGCTTTCATACCCAATCTTGACAGAATTTTCAGCGGGCACACATTGATGGATGAACCGTCATCCACCATCACACATGAAGTTCTCTTGCCCCTCACCTCGGCCCTGATAAATAGAGGCCTGTTATGATTCCTCCCCTCGGCTGGGAGTTCATCCTCAGAAAAAGATATCTACAAAGCTTCTTCTGAACCGACCCAACAAACATTGCGGGGTTGGCGTCTTCCGGTACCACAATCTTGCTCAAGGCCTTAACCATGGCTGCCTATGCTCCCAGATGCACATAACAGTTCCCAGATACGCACTTGTGCTCTAGTCTTCCTCAATTGCCTCAGCACTAATCCCCCTCAGTATTTTCTCTGTAGTTTCAACCACTTTTCTACCATCTGTCAAAACTTCTTTACCCTTATCTGCCATATCATTGTAAAAACGACCACTGCGCGTCATTCCCCTTACTTCTTCCTCGTCACTGCTAGAGAAATCAAGCCAAAAGTTTTTCCCTTGCTCAGTCTCATCTTCACTAGTACTATCCCAGATTCCCAGGCAAAAGGCTTGAGGGTGAAAGGATTTTAGGACAAGGTCTTCTGGGAGGCCAGAATTGATCATATAGGCTGGTGGTGGTACGGCACGGTAATTGGGTAAGGGGTTCTGTGTGTGTCAGGCTGTTCTGTTTCTAGGTCAGGTATTTTCTTGGAGTCTATCAGGTCTTGGATTTCATGGCGGAGTCGGGTGCAATTGTCAGTGTCATGGCCCTTTTGTTGGTGAAAGTGACAGTAAAGGCTTAGGTTATAATGTGATGGCAGGGGATTGGGTAATGGTTTGGCTTCCAAGGGTTTTAAGAGCCCTTGCCTCTTCAGTTTCTCTAGCACCTTTGACAGGGGTCTTCCAAGTTGGAAAATCTCCGGTTCTGGATAGCGGCAATCTCAGCAGAAACGGGCTTTGTTCCCGATGTTCCCCCAATAGGCCTCCTATTCAGACCATAGAATTTTCTATTCTCGGCCTCTTCTTCCTCAATATCCATGACAGTTTCCCTCAACTGCCGAAAGTCTGCAATCATGGAGGTCATCCTCCTCAACTTGCTGTAAATGGAGGGCTTGGTGCCCTTGATAATCATCTTAATCTGATCCTTCTCCGAAGGCCTAGTCTGCATCTTCAACAATTGACCCCTCAACCGGTCCACATACTCCTTAAAACTCTCCTCCGATTTCTGCTTAACATTCTCTAGATCACGGAGTGACAGATCAATCTCTAGGTCAGTGACATACTGCTTTAGGAAGGCATCAGCCAACTCCCTCCAATCTTTCTTCACTTTCTTCTCCAAACTGTGGTACCACACCACGGGAGCTCCCTCGAGCGACATTCCAAACATTTTCTGCACTTGGCGCTGAGATAAGCCAACTGAACTCATGACTCATACAAACTACCGGAGATGCCCCTTGGATCCCTATTCCCGTTAAACTTAGCCATATCAGGCATCTTGAACTGTGTCGGCAATTGTTCCTCGAAAGTCAGTGTGTCATAATCCAGCAAGTCCTCATTCTACCCCTCATCTTGCGGGTAACTGACTCAACCTGATCCCGAAGTTTCTGTAACTCTGCCTGAGACCCAGATACTCTGCCTGCTGCATACTCTGCCATATCATCATCAAAAGCGGGGATATCATCCCCCAATCTGTTCGGAGGTTCCTATTGCCTCACATCCCGAATTAACCCCGACACGAGACCCAACTATACCAGCCATAGCAGTAGTCAAAGCTTGCAACTGTTCAGTGACCTTGGCGAGACCGTTCTCTAACTGATCCATACGGGATACCTCATTACCAGATTCACTCATGACTGTTACTGTTCTTTTATGAGCCTTGTTCCTTCTCTAACCCAAACGGTATCTTTGATGTCTTTTTGAGACATAGAGGGTGTTAACATGATATATGTATGCATGAGGTGCATGAGATACATGTAACATATATAACATACTACATCAACTAAAATTCTCAAACAATCGGCCCGTTATCATTTTAGAAACTTTTGGGCTAACTGTCATAGGAGTGAACTCGTCCCAGTTTAAATGGCCCAACAAGTTCACATCTCATGGCAAGGAGCTCAACTAAATCCAAGTGGTAATGTTCCGAACACAATCACAAAGTGGCCCACCAACACTTAGAAGCATTTGGCCCGATCGTCATAAAATATGTTCTTGTCCCAGTTTAAATGGCCCAACAAGCCATATCCCATGACAAATGGTCCAAATGGATCCAAACGGCGATGTTCCCAAACACAAACATAAAAAAAGATAATGCAAACACAAAACAATAATTTCTACAGAATGGCCCATCAACATTTCAGAAGCTTTGGGTCCAATGGTCATAAGGTATGAACTCGCCCCAGTTTAAATGGCCCAGTAAGTCCGCATTTCTGACAATGGTCCAACTGCATCCAAATGAGGATGGTCAACAAGCTCATACTCAAGGAAATAATTGTTACTTTAACCATACAATCCCGGTCTATGGGTGGGTTCGCAGGAGTGTAGACAAAGGCTCTCATCGGCGAAGGATGGCCCACAACTAGGTCTCCCCAATCAAGGGTTCGAGCAACCAAGTGAGAGCATTCTTTTTTACACTAAGGTACGTGCCAATGAGCTATGTGTGTGACTGACTGTCAAATGGATTTCTCGTTGTAGATTCCCCAGAGGGAAGGTGGAGCGAGGCTCACTTAAATACCCAAGCCTCTTAGCCTCTTATCGCTAGTGTCAGGAATAAACAACGAGTCCTCCAAATTAGTCCATCACAATAGGCTACGAGTAGATGGCTATATAGGTTCCTTCACAGCTTTTCCTTCTAGAAAGGTAGTGAATGAAGGAAGACACCAAACCATTACCTAGCCTCAAAAATTCCTTTGATTAAACCCCCATTTCATCCACTATAGACACGGTCAATTAAAACAAAATCCAAACATTACAAAAGACAATATTTCGGGGCCGATTCTCTATCCCCAGTGGAGTCGCCAGACTGTGGGACACATAAACTGGGCGACGCATGCTATCCCGGGCTCGCGGCCCGATTGGAGTACGGAGTAGCCACGGGGGGCTAAACCGGAGAATAATGGAGTCGCCACCCGTGTGAACCGGGAAAATGAGATTTAAGGCCGCACTCACCCCTCGCAAGGGAATACCTCAAACTGTTGGGTTCGGAATGGTCCCTTACTTATGTCACTTGTAATGAAAGGATTTGTGTAATAATTTAATCAAGCTTAAGTAACACTTATTTCCAAGAGTATCATGCTTCTAAGTTCACATGCACAAAAATAAAACTTACACCTAAATTTGCATATATTTCACATCTAAGATTGCATGCTTGAAAGTACATCAAAGTAGCAACGAACATACAACTTCATTGGCATATTGTATTCATGGAAACACAAGCACACACGAACCACACAAGCACACATAAAGGCGAATCAAATGATGGCGAACATGTGATTTCATAGACATATCATAAACAAATAGCCATTACATGTCCATGCACAAATAAAAGAGTCAACTAAGTATATAATGCAAAAAGACACTTAAGGATGCAATTAGGCATTAAAGTGAGCATGCTATGACTTGGTACAAAAGAAGATAACTAATATGAACATAAACACACATGTGAGCACTTTTCCAAGTGGTACGTGGAATTGTATCCCAAGTACAGACCACACTACCGTCCATTCGGAATCGGCTACGGAATTTCTATCTGGGTTTCCATCCGATATACCACAAGAAATAATACTCAAATGCTATCACGACATGGATATATGAATTGTAATACGTTAACAATTGTACTCTTACATGTGGGGAATACAGATGAATGATACCTACATATCTTGCGTAATACAGAGAAGCAATCAGATTCATCATACGAAGGGATAGCTACTAGAAACAATTATGTATGAAATCTGATGAAAATGACTCAGTTCAGTAGGTGCGCGTTCGCGTAGCATTTGAGAACGCGTTCGAACGGTAAACAGAAGGTTCGCATTCGATAGCGTTCGAGAATGCGTTCAAACGGAGCCAAACCTGATGCATGAAACACTAAAAAAATGCGTGCGCGTTCGCGTAGCGTTTGAGAACGAGTTCGAACGATAAACAGAAGGTTCACGTTCGTGTGGTGTTCGAGAACGCGTTCGATCAGAACCAGACCTGATGCATGATAAAACTAAGAAAATGTGTGCGCGTTCGCGTAACGTTTGAGGACACGTTCGAATGGTAAACAGAAGGTTCACGTTCATGTTGCGTTCGAGAACGCGTTCGAACGGAACCAGACCTGATGCATGCAACACATTCATAGACAAATGAATCCACAATATGGGACCTCACGTATCCGATTGAACTCATCTCGCATCCAATCGAGCATAAACCAATCGGCGTGGCAAAGCATCGTGGTAAAGGGTTTTAACCCCTCCAAATATGGGACATTTCATCGCACTTACTAAGCCCATGTGCTCAATTGAATCATGCATACAAAGAATTAAAAACAATAATATCAAACTTAGTATGACCGATTGAACGTATCTTGCATTCAACCGAACATACATCAACCGGCGCGGCAAAGCATCGTGGTAAAGGATTTTAACCCCTCCAAGTAGGGGACCTTTCATCGCACTTACTAAGCCCATGCGCTCGATTGAATCACGCATACAAAAGTAACATGCAGAATTCAAATGACGAAAAATAAATAAATCAAAGAAAGAAAATAAATAATTCGTTCGCTAGAATTAAAATCCAATTTAATTCTGCATTGAAATCCAATTTCAATTAATAATCTAATATATTATTTTAGCCAATTAATTAAATAGAAATCTAATTTCACTATTAAATTCATTTTGCCGATTAATTCCAAACTAATCGCGATCTCTCCTCTCGACGAATTTAATCGCAGATAAATTCTCGAGGCAATTAATCCCAGATTAATTTTCTCTCTGTTAATTAATCCCAGATTAATTCTTACCGTAATTAATTCCAAATTAATTTTCTCTCTCATAATTAATCCTAGATTAATTTTTGTTCGAGTCAATTATCATCGGTGAATCTTTGGGAAGCGACCCAAGAGATTCCTGGATATGTTGGCAGTAAATACGGTCTTCGAACTATCCGAACACATGCGTACCTGGTACCACATTCTTACTTATTTACAAGACATGGTTGGCTTCTAGCAAAGCACCGTGCCTACCCATTCTCCAGAAATATTCTTTAAAGGAATATATAATCTTTATCGGAGTAGTAGTATACTATGTATTACGTATTACGATCCAGTATCAGATGTCACATGCTAGGCCTGGGGATGGAATTGTGTCTGGCCCGTACGAAGCATATATCGGATCACTAGCAACTACTCTCTTTAATCGGATAATCATGACCTTATCATATTATCCTGATATCTGCAGCACTTAAGAGTACCAGTTCTGTATCCTTGTATGATCATCATCTCCATATGACTAAAGTGATATTCCATCTTGACATCACACCAATACACTATGATTCTCATTAAACCTAGAAGAGGCGTACACAGAACCTGTTAAAGCCCCGGGCGACCAAAACCAAAGTAACTGATTGTCGCAAGTATTAGTGATGCAAGTCTCAGGTTAAGACTAAATATACCTACCTTGATTCGGATTCCCATAGATATATAGTCATACTTGTTGGTTTCTATAATATGTCCCAAGGAAAGATTAAGCATACATGAAATACAACAAAGAATATATATAAACATGAAGTATGGCGGAATCATACTTACAATGCTATGTTGATGAAGAAAAATCAAACCAAATGGAAGCTCCAAGGTAGATTAGGTTCGGCCAAGGAAGACAAGAAGAAGAAAGCACCAAACTTTGTGTATTCCTTGCTCTATGATGGTTTCCCTATCACCTCTTTTGATCCCTTTGAAGGTGCTAGCCTTGCATGTTCCAAACAACAATCTTTTCTTCAATCTTTTGGCAACCAAAATGGAAGAAAATGGAGACCAAAACTGTTTCAGGTTTTCGGTCAAGAAAAGAGAGAGAAGAGAGGATTTTCTTAATTGATTTTGATACCAAAATAAATTTATATTTATGCCATAATATTTATTAAATAATAATAAATCTATGACACAAGCCATGCAAAGGCTTAGAGTGTCAAACACTCAAATTCCATGCATAACATTAGAGTGTATTATACACTATCACCATGCAATGTATTATCAATAAAATAATACATATAATGACATGTGTCAAGTGGGCCCCACACGTTTCCAAATGAAAGTGGGCCCACGTCCACTCACGCGTTCGGGTTCGATATTTCCGAAATACCGAACTTGCGTCGCGACGTTAATTAAATCGAATTTAAATAAATAATCGCTCCTAGCGAAATTATTATTTACGTCGCTTACGAATTAATTCTAAATTAACTCGTATGCCCGAATTAAAATCTAATTTTAATTTCGCGTCGAAATCGAATTTCAATCATTATATCGAATATAATAATTTTACTGATTAATTCCAAATTAATCGTTCTCTCTCTCTAAATAAGGCACTTTATCCGAGATAAAGTTTCTCCGCAATTAATCCAAGATTAATTAAGTTCGAATCAAATATCATAGGTGAATCTTCAGGAAGCGACCCAAGAGATCTCCGGATATGTTGGCAGTGAATACGGTCGTCGGATAATCCGAACACGCACGTACCTCGTACTACGTTCTTACCGATTCACAAGACAAGGTTGGCTTCTAGCAAAGCGCCATGCCTACCCAATTCTCCAGAAATATTCTTATAGGAATATAAGATCTATATCAAGCGTAGTATACCGTAGTATTGCGTACATCGATCCAGTATCGGATGATCACATGCTAGGCCTGGGGCTGGAGATGTGTCTGCCCGTACGAAACATATATCGGACATCAAGCAACTAGTCTCTTTAAATCGGACAATCCTGACCTGGTCATATTGTCCCGACGGTTGCAACCTTTTATAGAGCGCTAGTTCTGTGTCCTGCGTGATCATCACCTCCATATGTCTGAAGCGATACTTCCATCTTGACATCACATCCAGTACACTACGATTCTCGATAAACCCAGAAGAGGTGTACACAGAACCGGTTAAGGTCCCCAACCACCAAAACCAAAGTTTACCGATTGTCGCAAGTACTAGCGATGTAAGTCTCAGGTTAAGACCATATACACCTACCCTGATGCGGCCTCCCATAGACACGCAGACATACTACCAATGGGATTCCGCGGGGTCTATCCAGAGCGAAGCTGTTTTCCGTACCATCGGTAAAACACAACCTCCTATCGCACTTGCATAAGTATCCAATACTTAAATATATGAGAACTATGCTGTTGTGCTCTCACAACGTGCACAAGCGCAATACTAGTCTATTCCGCATTATCGATGTCCAGTCTCGATAATACTACGGCTAGGGATATTTAATGATTAAACCTTTAGGGACTGATACTGTCTCATATCATTCTCAGTCCAGGTACTAATCATATGGACTTTCGCCATTTATAAATCAAAGTAAACAATATTACAAAACGGCAAAAGGCAATTTCATTATCACATAGTTAATTTTGTAAAATAATACAATATCATTACAAACAGTGACGCTATGGGACATAATGTCTAACAATACTACCAATGGGATTCCGATGGGTCTATCCAGAGCGAAGCTGTTTCCGTACCATCGGTAAACAGAACCTCATATTGCACTTGCATGAGTATCCAATACCCAAATATATGAGAACTATGACATTACGCTTCCATAACGCGTACAAGTGCAATACTAGCCTATTCTAAATTATCGATGTCCATTCTCGATAATACTACGACTAGGGATATTTAATGATTAAACATTTTCATGGATTAATACTGTCTCATATCTTATTAATCCGGTACTAATCATATGGACTTTTATCATTTATATATCCAAGTAATCCAATTACAAATGATAAAAGATCAATTTCATTTGTCACATAGTTAATTTTGTATAATAACACCATGCCCTTTACAAAATAGTGATGTTATGGGTCATAATTGTCCAACAGATTTGTTCATCAAGAAACTTGATTTGGTGGAGGTAGAAGAAGATCAAAGTGCTTGGAGGATTTGGGGATTGGATGCAAAGCTTCACAAATTGGCAAGGATTAAAAGCAATTGTAGGTAAATTATTTTATAAATTTATTGATTGGGTTATTGTTGTTGGAAAAATTTATTATGGAATTGTTGGATAATTGTAAGCATGTATGTGAGGAATTTTTAAGCATTAAAGTGTATAGAAAATTAATGTATGGTTGATATATTGATTTTTGATGCTTGGATTAATTTATTAAGTGTTGATAAATTTATTAAAGTGTGTAGAATTTTTATTTAAGCTTATGGAAATTATATTGATGCATGAAAAATTAATATATGATGATATATGTTTTTTAATGCATTGGAATAATTTTAAGTTTATGGAAATAAATATTTTAACACACTTATTAGGGTATTGCCGAAATAAAAAAAAATTGATCGGGATTTGATCTCGCGCGCGTTCCGATGAACTCGGTATATTTGTTCCTCCTAATATTTTTACATAGGATTTTAGCTATTTGGGAAGGTTTGGGCGTGTAGATGGTGTATGGGCGTGTGGATGGTGGATTGTATGGGCCTTGGGCTGATTGTGTGGGTTGCAGGGTAGTGGGCTAAGGTTTGAAACATAAATTGACTAAGTGAATCTGAGGCTGGCTAGTGAGTCCGAGTCCAATGAGGGGATAATTTTAGAGGTTTTCTTTTGTTCCGGCATTTATTTCCCGCAAATTCCGCAACTTTTCAGGTAGTGCCTCCATACGAGGCTCATCATCGGGCTTATGCAAAAATACAGTGTCTACATATGTCTTATGCATAATTAAATTAAAATTAATATGGTATAGATTCAAAAATATGTGTTGTGTGGTTAAGTCTTTGCTCTGATACCATTCTGTTGAGGCAGTTGTGGAACCCCTAGGGTCGGATCGGTGTCGTGGGCATCGGAAATGAGTCTAACCCGTGTATATCAAGTATGGGTGTAATTTTAAATAACTTAATGAAATACTATATTCCATTACAAGTGTATAGGAAAAAAACCGGGACTGAATCGGAGTTCGGAAACTCAAAAATGAGCGAAAATAAAAATTACCGCTCGTGCAGCGCGTACGCCCGTGCTATAGTGCACATGCGTTTTTTTTTTTAATTTCATTTCATTTTACATTTCATTTCCGGTCTTCCCTAAACACTTCAAAAACACCCAAAATTAATTTTTAACTTCAAAACCAACATTAACACATGTTATAGAATAAAAATCAAGTTTTTCAAACTTTCAAATATTTTTACATAAACATAAATTTATTCTAATATGCATTTGCGTAAATTTTGAATTCAATACACAAACCAAACTAGAATCCCAATAAGAAATGTCTCATGAATAATTCTAGGTCACCAAAAGGTGGTCAAGTGATTCTAGAATGGTAGCCATAGCTCTAAGCTTTACTCTAGAGTTCCAAACTCTAAATTATGTTTATGTCTAACATAAATATTTTGACACAATTACAAGTATATTGTGTTTATACTTCCAAAGCATCCTAACACAATTTATTAGCCTTATTTCAACATGAAGCTATGTGATCATGCATCTAATACACAAATAAACATAGCTTATGAGAATATCAAACATTACCTAGTAAGCTTGATACAAGATCCAATCTACTTCTCCTTTTTTGAAATTGTTAGAGAACCTCCAAGGTGTGTAAGCTTGACTTGAAGATCCAACCTTGATTTCCAATGCTAGCAAGCTTTACTTCAAGGTCTAATCTTGATTTCTCCTAGATGAAATATTATAGAGACCTCACAAGCTTCTCAAAACACTTCTCTAACTTAGGCTAATTTCTTTAAGAATTTTCTTGTATTTTTACTTGTACTTGTAATTAAAACCTTCCTAAAGCTTTCTATTTATAGCCAGTGTTCTAAAACGCGCTAGGCGCTAGTTGGGCGGCAACCCAGTGCCTAGCGCCTAGGCAGGGCCTAGACAATTAGTCGGCAGAAAGTTAAAAATCTAATATTTTCCATCTAATTCAAACTCATCATCCTTTAATAATAATGATATAAAATATCATTTAATTAAGTTCTTGTTCATCATCCTTTAATAAAGTTAAACTACACCAACTATCTAATTCTTCTTCATCTAATTCAAACTCATCATCCTTAGGTTCTTCATCAGAATCAAAATCATCTTCATCAAGTTCTCTATATTCAACATTTCTAGCACTTTTTCGAGGTTGTAATATGTCATCGGCCTCAGATGCTTCTCCAACCATCCTTCAAGTAAGCCCCAAACCGGGCTCTACTCTTCATCATCACCAGAGTCACCACCCTCAACAATCCGTCCTTGTGCATTAGTAGCATCTTTGGCTTGTAATACATCCACTTTCAAATCCTTCTCCCTTTTGCGCTTGTTCTTCAACTTGGCATTAAAGGAAACATAGACAAGATTGTTTAATCGATTCACATCTAGTCTACTCCTTTCTTCGTGTGAATCTACATAAATAATTAAATAAATCAATTAATATTAATAATTACAAAATAAAATAATCAAATATTTAGCTAATGTTAAATATTTACCCCCTCAAAAGTGCTCCAATTTCGTTCACACCCGGATGAACTAGTGGTTAATGAAAGTATCATTTTTGCCATTTTTAGCAAGTTAGGTGTATGATGTCCATACGTACGCCACCATGAAACTACAAATGAACATAAATAGTTTGAATGAAATATAATAATTCTTATATATTTTGCAAAATAATTCAAATGAATACTTTGTTTTTACCTGGATTAAAAACATCAATCGATACCCGACATGCTTTGACCCCCACTTCTTTACCAAAAGCTTCATCTTTTGTCTTGTACGAAGCCAACTCCTCATTTATCACCTTACTATGCATGTCAGTGTCATTGGGGAAGAAAGCCTCCACAACCGTAAATACTTCATCCATTACTTTTACATCGTACTCAATACTTGTATCCTTATAGTAGTAGTAAGGATTTAAAAGATAAGCAACACAATGTAATGGAGTATCAAGTCGCCCTTCAATTTTACTATCAATAATCTCCAAGATTGGCCGATAATTACTCTCAATATTTTTCAATGCATCTTCGATCTCTTCTTTTGCATTCTTTAGCTCTCCATAAACAAACCCCATGGATGGCTTTCTATCCCCATCAACTAATCGAAGCACCCTCACCAAAGGTGAAAACACCTTCAAACATTGGGTCACCCCATTCCAAAAATAGACACTCATCACCGTGGAAAATGTAGCTTTCCCTTTAGCTTGCTTCGACCATATGCACTCATCCCATTCCGTGCTAGCAAACATGGTTCGCAAACTTTCTTTTTTCTCGATCAAACTTCGTAAGGATAAGAAAGCTGAAGCAAACCTAGTTACTCCCAGTTTGACTATGTCCCTCTGTTTTGTAAACGATCTCATCATGGACAAAGTCTTGTGATGGGCATACACGAAAATGGTGAAAGCCTTTGCACTATCAATGGTTTTCTTGTACCTCGGTAATTTCCCAATACTTTCAAGCATGAGGTTTATAGTGTGAGTAGCACACGAACTCCAAAAAATATTTGGCATCTTCGCCTTCAAAAACTTTGTCACAGCCATATTGTTTGAGGCATTGTCTGTTACAACTTGAACCACATTTTCGCCCCCACTTGTTCAATGTCTGTCATCACATACTCATAAATGTGCTCAACAGTATGCGCCACATCAGAACTTTCCTTGGAAGAAAGGAAAGTGGTACATATTGTGCAATTAACACACAAATTCATTATACTTCTCATTTTCCTATCACTCCAAGCATCTGTCATGATAGAAAACTCGTTCTCCATCCACTCATTCTCATGTTGTTTCAGGAAATCTTTCACACTTGCAACTTCCACTTTCAATAATGGCTCCCACAATTCATATTGGCTAGGACCTCTGAAACCCTGTCCAAATTGACCAACTGCTTCCATCATCATTATCCAACTGTCATTGTCAATAGCATTGAAAGGAATACCAAATTCATACACCCACTTAGCAACAAATAGCTTGACATTATGCGCCTTTTCTTTAAAAAGTGCTTCATTAATATTTTGTTGCCGCATTATTTTACCATCACTAGCTGAAGAATCGGGAGGGGTTACCATTTTCCACATATCCAAAGGGCCGCGATGCCGAAGGGGTCTTGAATCTAACCCTTCTTCTATTTCATGAATTTCAGCTTCTTCTTCATCGCCCCCAATATTAACTCTTTGCCTTATCTCACTAACATGCTTCTCTTTTCTTTTCTTCCTATTCCTTGCCTCTAAAATGGCTTGTCTACACTTCTCCTGATCTTCTTTACTAGACTTTGGACATTTTACAACATTCCCCGATATATGCCCAATATGTTCTTTCATTCGGTAAACTCCACCGGAAATGTTTTTTAACATAACTTACATTTGACTTTATCTAAGTTATTTGGATCCACTAAAGCCCCATACTCCCATCCAACATCATTTGAGTTCCGTTTAAGAACGGGATTACACTCCGAATTAGAAGCCGCGGAAGAATAAGCCATGTTCTATCATATATATTATAAATCAACTAATTTAATAAGCATTAATCATTATCAACAAATTACAATTTAATAACAATAGTAAAATACTAATAGGCATTATCAATTAATTTAATTGTAAGTTGTAACTCTCATTGATCATAATTCATAACACAAACAAACACTTTGAAAGAAAAAACAATAACCAACTGCAACAACAGAAACTTACTTCAACAATGGGATGGCAGCAAAAAAAATATAATAAAAAAGAGGTCCAATTAATATGCACAATTAACAATTAATTAATAATTTAAAGTAACTATTAATATCAATATGTAATTAACTAATAAAAAAATAGTAATTAACTAATTATTCACTCACTGTTACTGTTAAAATTTAAAAAAAAATAAAAAATTTAAAATGTTCTAACATTACCGATCACTGTTACTATTAGAATTAAAAAAAAAATTAAAATGTCGATCATTGTTACTGTTAGAATTAAAAAAAAAATTAAATGTTCTAACATTACCAAGAGCAAATCAATTATCATCAGTCATTAACTAATTAATAACAAAATAAGTAATAAACTTGCAATATCATCAGTCATTAACTAATTAAATGAAGTTGGAAAAAAAATAAAAGTCGAATTTTGGCTTACCTTATGCGAAGAGAACAGAAAGCAGAGGAAAGAAAATTATGGCAAAACGTAGAGGTGAAGAAGATGAGAGAAAGCAGAGGCAGAGGAAAGAAAATAAGGGTTAAGGCGAGAGAGATAAATTTTTTTTATTATTATAAACCCTACCCAAAATGATGTCAATTTGGGGGTTTATTAACCCTCCAAAACGACGTCGTTTTGGGGGTCAAAGGACCCTCCAAAACGTCGACGTTTTGGAGGGTCAAAGACCCCCCGCCGAGACTCGATGCCTAATCGACCGATTTCCGGCAAAATTGGTGCCTAGGCGACAATTTCACGCCGTCGACCGATTTCCGCGCCTAGGACAACCGATTCTGTCAAAATCGTTGCGGCTGGGCCGCCTAGGCGGCGCATTTTCGAACACTGTTTATAGCAAAACTTAGGCAATTTTTAATTAATAAAAGTTGTAATCAACTTTTAAGTGGGCTTAATCTAATTTGTCCAAATATATACAATTAGGTGTGACTAATCTTCATTGTCTCCCACTTTAATTTAATCCAATTAAATCAAGCCAATGATTATGAAATGGATTAGTTCAATGTTTGCCACTTTGATTTAATCCAATTAAATCAAGCCAAAACTACCTATTATTACATACTTATAATTACCATAATATCCTCAAATAGAAGAGATAATTATGATTTTACAATTAAGCCCTTGTGTAATTATTGAATTAATCCAATTAGGTCAAAGTAAATAATCAATGTTATCCAGTAACACTTGATTATCTTAGTTGATAATTATAATATCGAATATTATATTTTACGAAAATTAATCGGCTACCCAAGTGCTCAACAAGTACACTTCATATTGGGACTCTCTAAGTTCAGACACGTTCATCATATAAGCCTAGCAAATATGTACGCAATTCGGCCACCTCCGAATTCTCGAAGAACACGAACGAATTTCTAAACTATACAAGTCGAGGTCATCACATATATTTAAAAATCCCTCTGTCGTAGGATATCCGAGTTGTGGTTAAGAAACATAGAATATACCGTCAAGTTTCTGAGACGCACATCTCATGTCGACATGTCCATGATTCTTCATAACTGATGCGATCCACCCCAGGTGATCAACTTTGGCCAAAGATTTAAGAATCGTGACTTTACTCACATGGATACCTAAATCCCTTATGGTACACATACGGGTTGAAGGATCATATCTTGCTTCGCATTTGATTACTAAGTGCATCGGTCCACACCCAACGAACATCTATAGGCCAAACCATGAAAGGTTTCTGACATACATGGCATCAAAGTGTGAAGGATCTCACATAAAATCAATGTTATCCTATAGTCAAAGGATTACATATTCTACTCAACTCGAGGATATTCCTGTTGACAGTGGTGTGTACTTCCAACTATTACGAATCACTTGTGAGTCATTCAGTATTCGCTTCAATGAATGCCCACATGTCTATACGAGTTTCCAAAACTCATAGTACATCGGGTTAAACCATTGGAACTCCAATTCAAATATACGATATGTGCTAGTCTTCTAGGTTATAGGAATTCGACTGTATTCCAAAACCAATGACTAGGATTATTAACTTTAAGAATTGTTTACACCTAGTGTCAAACTATTAGAAGGTCGATGTCATTCTTAGCATATCTATACATCAATCTAATACGCATAATGACAATACCATTAATAAGGTATGAAATGAAAATGTAGTTATTTTATTAATAAATAATAAAATATATAAATCGGATTGGCACTCCAAGCACCAACTCCATCTGGGGGACAATTTTATGGTAGGGCTGGTCTTCTTCATCAGAAATGGTCGGAGTCGTGTCATAGTTGTCGGGACTTTCAGATCCCGAGCTGTGTACAGTTGTGTGAGTGGTGACACACTCACAAAGTAGTTCTTTACTCCGAAGTATAAGAGTGTCGAAGCAATAAAATAACCGGGTAAGTCCGGGATCGATCCATAGGGAATAGATTTAGTAAATTAAATTGAGTAAAAATGAAAAGATTGATTTTTTTAAAGTGATTGACAATTTTGAATTGGATTCCAACAATAAAATAAAATATTGGGGGATATGAGATCCACTTTTAATATTTCAAATTTAGAAATCTTACTTTTTATAATATAAAAATTATCATTATTACCAAGTTAATTTAATTCAGGAAATAATTATGCCAAAACATATAAAATCAGCCATAAAGGCGGTGATAATATTTGTCTATAACAAGTCCAGTCAGGTACTCAATTATGCCAAATAAATAAAACCAGCCATATTGGCGGTAGTAAAGTTTGTCAATAATTAATCTAGATTTAAATTAAATATTAATCATTAGATTACAATTTATATATTATAATATAAATAAGATTAATCTATATTTTAATATCAAAAGCTGCACCATTTACCCCAACAAAATGAAATTAGCTACTCATGTTTTGAATAAAAAAAACTCATAATTTTATTACTGAAATAAAAAGAAATTACAAGAAAGCTTTAAAAATTAAAACACACAAGAGCTAGAACTCAATAAATTTTCAGAGAAAATTATGTAAGATCGCCTGAGGAAACTAAGGTATAGAACACCTCTATTTATAAATGTGCTCTCACCTCTTGCCATGAAATTGCTTTCTCCACCAAACATGCAAATTTACATGTTTGGTGGAAGTTGACAATCAACCAAAAGATGGATTGTAATATATATATATACTAGTTTTTTCCCGTGCCTACGGCACGGTGTTACAGTATTTACTCGTGCCTACGGGACGGTGTTACAGAATTAAATGATTTTATTTTTTAATTAAATGATGCTCGTGCCTACGGCACGGTGTTACAGTATTTGGCCGTGCCTACGGCACGGTGTTACAAAATTAAATGATTTTATTTTAACTTTCTATTTTTTAATTTGAAAATTTGAAATTTTTTGACCCTTTCCATCAATCAATTCACTCTCTTTCCTCCAATTACCAATGAAATGATCTGGGCCGTCAATTAAGCCACATAAAGAGAGCTGTTGGATACACTCTCTTTCCTCCAACACCATTCTCCTTTATTATATAGATATATATATATATATATATATATATATATATATATATATTATTGGAGTTGGTGCTTGGAACGCCAATCCGAATAATATATTGTATATTTTATTATTTATTAATAAAATAACTACATTTTCATTTCAAACCTTATTAATGGTAATGTCATTATGCATATTAGATAGATGTATAAATATGTTAAGAATGACATCGACCTTAGAATAGTCATGTAGTAATATTGAAAACTAGGTGGTCGGATATTCGGATAGTATTACTATTATAAACTATTCTTCCTATAACCTAGAACACTAGCACATGTAGTATATTGGAATTGGAGTTCTAATGGTTTAACCTGATGTACTATGAGTTTTGGAAAGCCTGTATAGACATGTGGGTATTGGTTGGACCGAATACTGAATGACTCACATGTGATTCCTAATAGTTGGAAGTATACACCACCGTCAATAGGAATCTCCTCGAGTCGAGTAGCATATGTGTAGGCACTGTATTTTTGCATGTAAGTCCCGATGATGAGTCTCGTATGGAGACACTACCTCTTTAGTCGTGGAAGCCGCGGTAAACGGACGTCGGAAGGGAATAGTCAAGAATTGACACATTGTCGGATTTAATTCGCTGGATTAGCTTCGGGTTCGCTTGTTGGACCTCCGTTTTAAAACACACACCCTTAGCCCAAAACCCCCACAAACCATACACCAAGCCCATTTCGCCCAAGCCCAATCCAAATAATTAAAACATATTTAAAACACAAATTAAATTAAATTAAATATCATTCCAAAATTAAATAAATCCTCTTCCTAAATTAAAGAAATCTCATCTAATACTTTCCTAATCCACTTAAAATACATTCCCTAATTAGAAGATACAAATAAAATCAAATTCAAAGACATTCCTAATTAAAAGATATCCTCATTAATACCCAAATCCTTTCCCTATTCACACAAGGTAAACCCATCCCTTTTCCTATAAAAATAACCCTTACCCCCACCTTTCAGACCCTGGCTCATTCTGACGAAATCAACCCTAATATTCTAAGCCTATTCCCACTCGGCGACACATTGCTGCCTCACTCACGTAAGCCCTCACAAGCCTTTGCTCCACTCACCTTCACGAGCAAACTCTCCATACCACATGACCTCAATTCCACTCAACACGTCTGCCGCATAAGCCTTTCACGAGCAACCTCTCCACGCACAACATTGGCCCTTCACAAATCAAACACACCCACGCACCATAAGCTCTCCACTTGTCACAGCCTCCCATTACCTACTCAGCCAATTCACTTCACAGCCCTCACGCGAGCAGCCTCAACCCACGCACAACACTACTCCACGCCACATGCCCTTCTACCCACAAGCCACCTTGCACGACCTATTACACACACAACCGAACACACACAAGCCCATCACGTAAGAAAACAAACCTCGCATAAGCCATACATTCACGCCTAGCGCAACCATGAAAAATAGCCTTCTAAATTCACACAAACAGCCTTCTAAATTAACGCCACACAGCCCTTCAAACAACCCCCAAATCCACGTACAAACTGTCCATCAAAACTGCCTCAAACACCTCAAAATCACCAGAAAACTGCACCAGAAAACTGCCCCCAAACCAGTCCAAATAACCCACAAAACAGTCCCCTAATTACCGAAAACATTGACCAAAAAATACATTGAAAATAGCAGTGAAATTGAGTGAAAACAACAGTCCAAACAGTGAAACAGTGAGGAAAAATGTTGGATTAGTGAACCGAAAAAGTTGCGGAGTATCAACCCTTCTGACGGCCGTGTAACGCACTTTCGAGAGACAATAAAAGAGGTTAGACCTGAGGACACCTTTCTATTTATTACCTCTCATTTATTTTTATTTATTTTAATATATTATCGCATGAGAGTCGTTTATTGAGGCATGATGTGAATTTTGGATAAGCGGAATATGTGTTCCCTTTTGTGGTATAACGGATGTAAACCCGGACGTAAATTCCATGGTAAAGAAAGACCATGGTGGGCCCAAAAAAAGAGAAAAAAAAGAAAAAAAAAAGAAAAAAAAAAGAAAAAAAAAAAAAAGAGAAAAAAAAAAAGTAAAGAAAAAAGAAAAAAATTTTGTTGTTTGTTTTTAGTCCTTGATAGTTAGACATAAGTCCAATGATGAAATCGTTTGCTTTAGGGTGAAATCTTAGAAACGATAAACTCTTGATGTGCTTTTATTTGATACTTTGAGTAATTGATCTATGTTGGACTCGTAAGCACTTGATTATGGTTCTTAGCAGTGAAAACCTGAGTAGTTAGCAAAGTGACTAGTTGAAGAAATTGTAGGTCGGTGAATAACTGTTTGCTTAGATGTCTATCCTGATTTGCTTGTGTTATGATGTGTGGTATGGTTGAAAATGAAAGAAAAGTCTCTAAAGAAAAGAATTGAACCACCTATAACCGATAAGTGTGAAGCTACCCATGGGCGAGTATTAAGACCACCATGAGGAGAAATGCAGCCTTAAAGGGTAGGTGTGTTGAAAAAAAAAGAAAAAAAAACAGAGAGAAGAAAAGAAAAGAAAAAAAGAAGTTCAAAATGAAAAGAAAAAAAAAAGACAAAAGAGAAAGAAAACCATACCACATTGAGCTCGGAAAAGAAACTGCAGGCATAATTGAGACATCTAGGTTGGTTTGACCCATCGATCCCATTTTTTTGACAAAATCATTGAGTTGGCTTACCTGGGGATGAATCTGCAAAGGAACCTTTGCACACACACACTTTGAGTCTGGCTTAGATCACTTATTCAAAGACTTGGATTTGAGTTGCGTTGAATGTTTTGAAGGTTCTCTGGTTTCAATACTGAGCATTCTTTGAGGACAGTGATATGTATAACTATTGAGACTATTTTGTAGCTTGTAATATAGTATGATGATATGGAATGCCACATCACGTGGCTCACCTTGACCTAGTGCAAACAGCGGAGAGCAGAAAGCTAAATCAAGACTGGGGACGACCAGTCTACCACCTCGCGATTCAGGGACGTAATGAGATATTGAGTCATGGGACTAAAGGAAACTGAGCAATTACCAGAAGAGAATTGACAGAAAGAAACTGTATGCAGGCCCCGGGGGTGACCAAAGATAGTTATAGGCGAGAAGCAACGAAGAGCACAAGGAAGACCTAACCCATCGGAATAGGAAAAACATTCATGCATGCATGCATACACGTCATATACACGCAATCTTTGTCTTGTTTTTGTTCACAGGTTTTAAAGAAAATGAGAAAGCGGCAAATGTAAGCCAACCAGAAACAGCAACATAGCATCATCAGTTTGGGGATGAGTCCCAGGGTCGAGGCCCACATCAGCATCAGTTTGGGGATGAGTCCCAGGGTCGAGGCCCACATCAGAATCAATTTTGGGGATGAGTCCCAGGGCCGAGGCCCACATCAGTTTCAGTTTTGGAGATGAGTCCAAGGGTTGAGGCCCGCACATCAGTAGCAGTTTTGGGATGAGTTCCAGGGCGAGGCCCGCATCAGTATCAGTCTGGGGGCGAGGCCCACATCAGTATCAGTTTGGGGGCGAGGCCCACATCAATATCAGTTTGAGGATGGAGCATGGGTCGAGGCCCACATCAGTATCAGCTTAGGGATGAGTCCCAAGGTTGAGGCCCAAGTCAGTATCAGTTTGGGGATGAGTCCCAGGGCAAGGCCCACATCAGTATCAGTTTGGGGGCGAGGCCTACATTAGTATCAGTTCAGGGTTGAGGTCCATACATCATCAGTGTCAGTTTTGGGGAGACGTCCCAGGGTCGAGGCCCACATCTATATCAGTTTGAGGATGAGTCCCAGGGTCGGGGCCCACATCAGGATCATTATCATCAGACACCGAAAATGGAGCACGGTTTGAAAATGGACCATTATCTCGTCACTCGCCGAAAATGGTACTCCGAAAATGGAGCACGATTCGGAAATGGACTACTATCACATCACTCGCCGAAAATGGCACTCTGAAAATGGAGCACGGTTCGAAAATAGACTACTATCACTCGCCGAAAATGGCACTCCGAAAATGGAGCACGGTTCGAAAATGGACTCTATCACTAGTCGAAAATGGCACTCCGAAAATGGAGCATGGTTCGGAAATGGACTACTATCACTCACCGAAAATGGCACTCTGAAAATGGAGCACGGTTCGAAAATAGACTACTATCCCACGCCGAAAATAGCACTCGGAAAATGGAGCATGGTTCGGAAATAGACTACTATCATGCACCGAAAATGGCACTCCGAAAATGGAGCACGGTTCGGAAATGGACTATATCACTCGCCGAAAATGGCACTCCGAAAATGGGGCACGGTTCGAAAATGGACTCTATCACTCGTGGAAAATGGCACTCCGTAAATGGAGTACAGTTCGAAAATGGGCAATCATCACATCAGCGACCCCTCGGAAATGAGGTTTAGCATGCCGAAAATGACACTCCGGAAATGGAGCACGGATCAAAAATGGACCACAATCTTAATTTAGTAAAGGTTCGGAAATGAACCAACTCTCATCAGTTCAGTTCGGTAGTGATTCCTAGAGATCGTAACATCTTGCAAGGATGAACCTCAGGGGTCGCAGTACCTCACCCCTCATCAACTCAACTCAAAGCAACATGGCAAGTCAAGTGGCAGCTGGCGAGCCAAGTATCTAAAAATGCATTGCACGTACTTTGATAGGATTGTCATTGTCACACACTGCACAAGTCCCATCAAAGTGGGGGCGACTGTAGGCACTGCATTTTTGCATGTAAATCCCGATGATGAGTCTCGTATGGAGACACTACCATCTTTAGTCATGGAAGCCGTGGGAAACGGACGTCGGAAGTGTTGGACAAAATGACCCATAGCGTCACTATTTGTACAGATCACGGTGTTGTTGTACAAATTAACTATGTGACAAGGAAATTGCACTCTCATCATTTGTGATTAGATCGCCATAAATATATAAATGAAGAGAGGTCCATATGATTAGTTCCTGGATTGAGAATGATATGAGACAGTATCAGTCCACGAAGGATTAATCATTAAATATCCCTAGCCGGAGTATTATCGAGACAGGACATCGATAATGTGGAATAGGCTAGTATTGCACTTGTGTGCGTTGTGAGGGCACAACGGCATAGTTCTCATATATATAAGTATTGGATACTTATGCAAGTGCGATAGGAGGTCGTGTTTCACCGATGGTACGGGAAACAGCTTCGCTCTGGATAGACCCCTCGGAATCCCATTGGTATTATGACTATGTGTCTATGGGAGGCCGAAATCAAGGTAGGTGTGTATAGTCTTAACCTGAGACTTGCATCGCTAATACTTGCGATAATCGGTAGACTTTAGTCTTGGTGGTACATGGCTTTAACCGGTTCTGCGTACACCGCTTCTGGGTTTATCAGAGAGTCGTAGTGTATTGGGTGTGATGTCGAGACGGAAGTATCACTTCAGTCATAGTGGAGATGATGTCACGCAGGATACGGTATTAGTGCTCTTAAGTGCTGGCCGGCCATCGGGATATTATGACAAGGTCATGTATATCCGATTATAGAGACTAGTTACCAGACATCCGACATGTGCTTCGGACGGGGCAGATACTTATCCAGCCCCAGCCCTAGCACGTGACTATCCGATACTGGGCCGATATACACAATACTACGGTATACTACGCTTGATACAGATCTATATATTCCTGTAAGAATATTTCTGGAGAATTGGGTAGGCATGGCGCTTTGCTAGAAGCCAACCTTGTCTTGTAAATCGGTATAAACGTAGTACGCGATACTTACGTGTTCGGATAGTCCGACGACCGTATTTACTGCCAACATATCCGGAGATCTCATGGGTCGCTTCCTGAAGATTCACCGATGATGTATAACTCGCACTTTAATTAATCTGGGATTAATTAGAAGAGAGAGAAAATTAATCTGGGATTAATTACGGAGATATTTTATCTCGGATAAAATATCGTTTAAGAGAGAGAACGATTAATTTGGAATTAATCGATAAAATTATATATTTGATATATTATTAGAAATTGGATTTCGACGCGGAATTAAAATTAGATTTTAATTCGGGCGAACGAATTAATTTAGAATTAATTCGTTAGCGATGTGAATAGTGATTTCCCTAGGCGTAATCATTTAATTACGATGCGACGGAAAATTCGTTAATTTGGAATTAGCGAACCCGAGCCCGGGATTATTTGCGAGCGCATTCGCATTTCGAATTCGAGTGCGGCACGCAAGTCAAATCGTGCGTCAAATCGATAGTCACATCTAGCGTCAAATCAAATGTCATTTTGAGTGATGTGACATGTTGTCACTTGATTTTAGTGATTGATGTAGAAGTTGAAAAAGCAACATTTGCTTTTTACTTTTTGACTTTTGAATTAAAGTAATATATATGTTTTATTTAATTTACTTGGTAAATATAATAAATATATATATATTAAAGCTTTATCTTCTCTCTCTCACATGCAAGACATACGCATTTCTCTCTTTTCCCTCTGTTTTTCTTCTTCCTCTTCTCACGGCTTCAAGCCGATTTCTTCACAAATGTTTCTGGTTTGACCGAATCAAAGGGAAGCAAGGAAGAAGACTTAGTGCTAGCACACCATGAGTGATACATAGGTGATAGGGAAACGAATTTGTGAGCATGGAAAAGCTTGAAGCTTGGAGCTTCAATGGTGACATCCATGGCCGAATGAACAAGGAGGAAGACACCCCACCACCGTACAGCCCCTACCATTCGCAGCTCACTGCCAGGGAGCAACATGCAGTGCATTTTTGGTCTTTTTTTCATTTCATCAAAACCCATCAATGTGAGTATGAATTCCGCCTTACTCCTTGGTTGTATTCTATTCGTTTTTATGCATGATTTATGATCTTGGGACTTGATTGAAACTCAACAGGAAGGGAATAGTCAAGATTGACACATTGTCGGATTTAATTCGCTGGATTAGCTTCGGGTTCGCTTGTTGGACCTCCGTTTTAAAACACACACCCTTAGCCCAAAACCCCCACAAACCATACACCAAGCCCATTTCGCCCAAGCCCAATCCAAATAATTAAAAGATATTTAAAACACAAATTAAATTAAATCCAATTAAATTAAATTAAATTTCATTCCAAAATTAAATAAATCCTCTTCCTAAATTAAAGAAATCTCATCTAATAGTTTCCTAATCCACTTAAAATACATTCCCTAATTAGAAGATACAAATCAAATCAAATTCAAAGACATTCCTAATTAAAAGGTATCATCATTAATGCCCAAATCCTTTCCCTATTCACACAAGGTAAACCCATCCCTTTTCCTATAAAAAGAACCATTACCCCCACCTTTCAGACCCTGGCTCATTCTGACGAAATCAACCCTAATATTCTAAGCCTATTCCCACTCGGTGACACATTGATGCCTCCCTCACGTAAGCCCTCACAAGCCTTTGCTCCACTCACCTTCACGAGCAACCTCTCCATGCCACATGCCCTCAATTCCACTCAACACGTCTGCCGCATAAGCCTTTCACGAGCAACCTCTCCACACACAACATTGCCCCCTCACAAATCAAACACACTCACGCACCATAAGTCCTCTACTCGTCACAGCCTGCCATTACCCACTCAGCTAATTCACTTCACAGCCCTCACGCGAGCAGCCTCAACCCACGCACAACACTACTCCACGCCACCTGCCCTTCTACCCACAAGCCACCTTGCACGACCTATTACACACACAAACGAACACACACAAGCCCATCACGTAAGCAAAAAACCCTCGCATAAGCCATACATTCACGCCCAGCGCAACCATGAAAAACATCCTTCTAAATTCACGTAAACAACCTTCTAAATTCACGCCAGACAGCCCTTCAAACAGCCCCCAAATCCATGTACAAACTGTCCATCAAAACTGCCTCAAAACCTCAAAATCACCAAAAAAAACTGCACCAGAAAACTGCCCCCAACCAGTCCAAATAACCCACAAAACAGTCCCGTAATTACCAAAAATATTGACCAAAAAATACAGTGAAAATAGCAGTGAAACGGAGTGAAAACAGCAAGCCCAAACAGTGAAACAGCGAGGAAAAATGTTGGATTAGTGAACCGAAAGAGTTGTGGAGTATCAACCGTTCCGACGGCCGTGTAACGCACTTTCGAGAGACAAAAAAAGAGGTTTAGACCTGAGGGCACCTTTTTATTTATTACCTTTCATTTTTTTTTTTAATATATTATCGCATGAGAGTCGTTTATTGAGGCATGATGTGAATTTTGGATAAGGGAAATATGTGTTCCCTTTTGTGGTATATCGGATGGAAACCCGGACGGAAATTCTGTAGTCGAATTCGAATGGACGGTAGTGCGTTTTGTACTCGGGATACAACGCCACGTACCACTTGAGAGACACGTATTTCATTTTATCCAACCATGTATTTGAGCATGATTAGGTTGCTAGTACGTTATTTATTTTTGTAAGCATGATTAGGTCTTTAAGATGTTACTTGTTTCTCAAGCATGATTTAGCCATTAGTATGTTATTCCTCTATGCATGATATTGTTATCTCCTTTCGCAATAGGTGTCTGTTATGTTTATGTTTAGGTTGTTATTTATCTTTCGTGTTTGATGATTCAACATGTTCATGAGATTATTGTGTGATATCGTATGTTTGCCGTTATGATGATTACTTTCATGCATGTGAAATTAGAAATAGAATATTCTTGGGAATATGTTGCTTAGGCTTGGTTAGATTATTGCACAAATCATATCATTACAAGTGGCATAAGTAAGGGACCATTCCTAACTCAACGGTTGAGGTCTTCCCTTGCGAGGGGTGAGTGCGGCCTTAAATCATTTTCCAGGTTCACACCGGGTGGCGACTCCATGTTATTTCTCCGGTTTAGTTCTCCCGTGGGCTATTCCGTACTCCCAACTAGGCCGCGAGCCTAGAACAGCGTCGCCGATTTCTGTGTCCTACAGTCTGGCGACTCCACTGGGGATAGAGAATTGGCCCCGAAATCATGTCTTGTGATGTTTATGATTTGTGCTTTAGTTAACCATGTCTATAGTGGGTTGAAAAGGGTTTAATCAAAGGCATTATTAAGGCTAGGTTATGGTTTGTTGTCTTCCTCCATTCACTACCTTTCTACAAGGAAAAGCTATGAAGGCACCTAGATAATCATTTACCCGTAGCTCACTGTGACGGACTAATTTGGAGAACTTGTTGTTTATTCATGTCACCAAGGCGATAAGAGCCTAAGAGGCTTGGGTATTTAAGAGAGTTCCCTCCACCCTCCCTCTGGGGAATCTATAGTAAGAAATGTTGGACAGTTATGACCCATAGCGTCACTATTTGTACAGATCATGGTGTTGTTGTACAAATAAACTATGTGACAAAGGAAATTGCTCTCTTATCATTTGTGATTAGATCACCAAGATGTATAAATGATAGGAGGTCATTATGATTAGTTCCTGGATTGAGATGATATGAGACAGTATCAATCCACGAAGGTTTAATCATTAAATATCCCTAGTCGTTGTATTATCGAGATTGGACATCGATAATGCGGAATAGACTAGTATTACACTTGTGCGCGTTGTGAGGGCATAACGGTATAGTTCTCATATATTTGGGTATAGGATACTCATGCAAGTGTAGTAGGAGGTTGTGTTTTACCGATGGTACGGAAAACAGCTTCGCTCTGGATAGACCCCTCGGAATTCCATTGGTAGTATTACTATGTGTCTATGGAAGTCCGAATCAGGGTAGGTGTATTTGGTCTTAACCTGAGACTTGCACCGCTAATACTTGCGACAATCAATATACGTTGGTTTTAGGTCGTCCAGGGCTTTAACAGGTTCTGTGTATTCCTCTACTGGGTATATTGAGAATCGTAGTGTATTTGGTGTGATGTCGAGATGGAAATATCATTCCAGTAATAGTGGAGATGATGATCACGTAGGATACGGAACTCGTTCTCTTATATGTTGCAGCTATCGGGATATTATGACTAGGTCATGTTTATCCGATTATAGAGACTAGTTACCAGAGATCCGATATGTGCTTCGTATGGGGCAGACACATTTCCAGCCCCAGGCCTTGCACGTGACATCTGATACTGGATCGATATACGCAATACTATATATACTACGCCTGATATAGATTACATATTCCTGTAAGGATATTTCTGGAGAATTGGGTAGGCATGGCGCTTTGCTAGAAGCCAACCTTGTCTTGTAAATCGGTACAAACGTAGTACTAGGTACTTACGTGTTCGGATAGTCCGACGACCGGATTTACTGCCAACATATCTGGGGATCTCATGGGTCGCTTCTCGAAGATTCACCGATGACGTATGACTCGCACTTTATTAATCTGGGATTAATTAGATGAGAGAGAAAATTAATCTGGGATTAATTACGGAGATATTTTATCTGGGATAAAATATTATTTAAAGAGAGAAAATGATTAATTTGGAATTAATCGATAAATTAATATATTCGATATATTAAACGAAATTGGATTTCGACGCGGAATTAAAATCGAATTTTAATTCGGGCGAATGAATTAATTTAGAATTAATTCGTTAAGCGACGTGAATAGTAATTATGCTAGGCATGATTATTTAATTAAATTAGATTTAATTACGACGCAACAGAAAATTCGTTAATTCGGAATTAGCGAACCGAGCCCGGGAGTGTTTGCGGAACCACTCGCATTTAGAATCAAAGTGGGGGGGCCCGCAAGTCACATCAAGCGTCAAATCAATCGTCATTCAAGTGATGGATGTCTTGTCACTTTGAGTGATTGACAACCAGTCACTATTTATTGAGTGATGTGAATAGTTGATGTGAGTGTTGGAAGGCTTTAATGTTTTTTTTCTTTTTGACTTTGGAAGTTGGATTTTTGGTATTAGATTTTTGAAATCTAAAAACCTAACACATTAACTTCATCTCCCTCCTCTCTCCCTCATGACTCACGGCCTTGGGCCAATTTTCTCTCAAAAATCTTCTTCCATGGCCGAATGTAACAAGGATGAAGATGGTGATTTTTGTGGCAAAAATCACCAAGAGTTTGTAGGGGTTGGTGCTCAGAGCGCCAATTCCCGGTTGTATTTTGTTAAATACTTCTGTAAAACATTATTATTAGTAATAATATATGCAGTTTCTATAATATAATCTAATCTTTTATATGGTAAAGACGTAATGACCCTAGAATGATTAGTCATGATACAGTTGCAAAAGCGTCGCAACGGACATTGAGTCGTATCATGACGTTGTCATTCTCAGACAGTTCCTGGTCAAGGTTTACACTACTTGGTCAGTATAGTAAACCGTTGAGACCGGTACATGTCGTATACTGGAATATATGATTCCAATGGTTTCTCAATGAACCATAAGTCTTGGAGACTAGTATAGACGTGTTGGTGTTTATAGTGGATAAACACTGAACGACTCACTGAAGATTCTTAATAGATGGTACACCAGCGTCAATAAGAATCTTCTTGGGTTGAGTAGCACTTGTGATTCTTAGACTTGAGATGCCATTGTGGGCACATGAGACATCTTCTACACTTAGATGGCAGTCACGTCACCGATCTATTTAGATCAGACCTCCGCCTGTTCGTTGGGTGTAGATAGATCCTCAGGGTGTCCTATGTGTATCAAGATAGGATCCGTCAGTTCTGTGTACCAGAGCATAGGTAGTCCATATGATTAGCAATCAGATAAAACCATGGGCCCGTGGTAAGTTTAGAAGCTAGTTCTAAACATTCTTTTTGAGATTGCTAATAGAATAGTCGACTGGATAGTCCCGATAGAGATTTGACGTTCACATCTATATCTCTGGGATTTATCTGGATACCTGTGACGGAGGAATTATACATTTGCGATGACCTCGACCTGTATGGTTCAGCGAGATTATCCGTGATCGTCATAATCTACGGGTGGATAGATTATGGACATGAAATTTGATTTCGTGACGGATATACCTGAACCTAGAGAGTCTCAATAATGAAACATACTCGTAGAGCACTAGAGCAACATTAATAAATAATATTGATTATTTATAAAGTCGTTTAATGGTTAAACGCAAGATACATGCTAAAGAGACTAGATAGTCATTTCCTTAATTATTGTGTATTTACATTTAATACTTGATTAATTTCAATACACATTAATTAATAGTCAAAATGAGTTATTTGACTTATTTCCTAAATGAATATATGTTTTTAATATTTAATGTAAATATTGTACATATATTTAATATATTTGTATTTGATTGATTAATTAATTATTTAATTGTTAAATGATTAATTAATTAAAATATAAATATCTTATGTTAGCATAATTAAAGTTAATGATGTTAGTTGCAATTGTTGACTTAAATAAATATCTAATAAAGTTGTTTTTAGATATTTAATCAAGTTGACCAAACTTTAGTTAAATGAAATTGAAATGAAAAATTGTAAAATAAATGCTTGTAATTTCGGCCAAGGGTTATTATTACAAGTATATATTGTTTTCATTTCATCTTCATTTCATAACCTAATACACATTTCACAAAAGCAAAACACCATTGAAGGAACTTAAAGAAAGCTTGAGAAAGAAAGAAAATCCAAAGGAAGCTTGATTTTAGTAAGTTTTTCTAACTTACTATTAGTAAGGAAATTGTTCCTTAGGATCTAGGCTTCAATATATGATATCTTTAGGTTTTTTCTTCTTTTTTCTTTGTGGTTTTTGTTGATGGAAGCTTTGGTGAAATTGTAAAGCATGTATGATGATGGAAGTTTGTAACTAGTATAGTTGTAAACATTCTTTCAAGGTTTTTTGAAACCATGTTGCTATTCGAGAGTTGTTGATGTTAGACATTATGTCCCATAGCGTCACTGTTTGTAAATGATATTGTATTATTGTACAAAATTAACTATGTGATAATGAAATTGCCTTTTGCCGTTTTGTAATATTGTTTACTTTGATTTATAAATGGCGAAAGTCCATATGATTAGTACCTGGACTGAGAATGATATGAGACAGTATCAGTCCCTAAAGGTTTAATCATTAATATCCCTAGTCGTAGTATTATCGAGACTGGACATCGATAATGCAGAATAGACTAGTATTGCGTTTGTGCACGTTGTGAGAGCACAACAGCATAGTTCTCATATATTTAAGTATTGGATACTTATGCAAGTGCGATAGGAGGTTGTGTTTTACCGATGGTACGGAAAACAGCTTCGCTCTGGATAGACCCCGCGGAATCCCATTGGTAGTATGTCTGCGTGTCTATGGGAGGCCGCATCAGGGTAGGTGTATATGGTCTTAACCTGAGACTTACATCGCTAGTACTTGCGACAATCGGTAAACTTTGGTTTTGGTGGTTGGGGACCTTAACCGGTTCTGTGTACACCTCTTCTGGGTTTATCGAGAATCGTAGTGTACTGGATGTGATGTCAAGATGGAAGTATCGCTTCAGACATATGGAGGTGATGATCACGCAGGACACAGAACTAGCACTCTATAAAAGGTTGCAACCGTCGGGACAATATGACCAGGTCAGGATTGTCCGATTTAAAGAGACTAGTTGTTTGATGTCCGATATATGTTTCGTACGGGGCAGACACATCTCCAGCCCCAGGCCTAGCATGTGATCATCCGATACTGGATCGATGTACGCAATACTACGGTATACTACGCTTGATATAGATCTTATATTCCTATAAGAATATTTCTGGAGAATTGGGTAGGCATGGCGCTTTGCTAGAAGCCAACCTTGTCTTGTGAATCGGTAAGAACGTAGTACGAGGTACGTGCATGTTCGGATTATCCGATGACCGTATTCACTGCCAACATATCCGGAGATCTCTTAGGTCGCTTCCTGAAGATTCACCTATGATATTTGATTCGAACTTAATTAATCTTGGATTAATTGCGGAGAAACTTTATCTCGGATAAAGTGCCTTATTTAGAGAGAGAGAACGATTAATTTGGAATTAATCAGTAAAATTATTATATTCGATATAATGATTGAAATTCGATTTCGACGCGAAATTAAAATTAGATTTTAATTCGGGCATACGAGTTAATTTAGAATTAATTCGTAAGCGACGTAAATAATAATTTCGCTAGGAGCGATTATTTATTTAAATTCGATTTAATTAACGTCGCGACGCAAGTTCGGTATTTCGGAAATATCGAACCCGAACGCGTGAGTGGACGTGGGCCCACTTTCATTTGGAAACGTGTGGGGCCCACTTGACACATGTCATTATATGTATTATTTTATTGATAATACATTGCATGGTGATAGTGTATAATACACTCTAATGTTATGCATGGAATTTGAGTGTTTGACACTCTAAGCCTTTGCATGGCTTGTGTCATAGATTGTTGTTTGGAACATGCAAGGCTAGCACCTTCAAAGGGATCAAAAGAGGTGATAGGGAAACCATCATAGAGCAAGGAATACACAAAGTTTGGTGCTTTCTTCTTCTTGTCTTCCTTGGCCGAACCTAATCTACCTTGGAGCTTCCATTTGGTTTGATTTTTCTTCATTAACATAGCATTGTAAGTATGATTCCGCCATACTTCATGTTTATATATATTCTTTGTTGTATTTCATATATGCTTAATCTTTCCTTGGGACATATTATAGAAACCAACAATGGTATCAGAGCCATGGTTAAGCATGAAATACTTTAGGTTAAAATTTGATAAAATTGGTTGAAGCATGTTATTGTGAAATTTGATGAAT
>SKCR01030928.1:0-31277 GCA_019454045.1 Zanthoxylum bungeanum
CAGAAAAGTTGTGTTGCCTCGCACGTCGCTCAACCGATCGATGTGAGTATTCCGCAACTCCCTCGTTGTTATTCACACATATTTCTTGCTTTCTATTCAATCCTTGGGGCCGTAGAACTCCAACAATGGTATCAGAGCGATTAAAAGCATGAAATATGTTTAGGGCTTAAAATTTGGGTAAAATTGATTTTGAGCATGAATAATGAAATTGGATGATTTAATATGCTTAATTGATGTTTTGTGGATGATTGATTGGATCAATTAGATTAAATTGTGTTTGGAACAAATTTCCCCATTTTTTTTTTGTTGGCCGAATGTCATGCCCTAATTTGTATTGGGGAATTTTGATTTTTTGATTCATTGGATGAGTTAGAAATCAATTGGGAATTTTGATTTAATGTTTAATTTGATTCAATTGGATTGGATTTGAAATTGGATATAAATTTCCCCTTGGCCGAGAGCAATATAGCATGTATATGGGTTTGATTTTTTGATCAAAATGTGTTGGACACTAATTGATGTAATTGAGCATGATTAATTAGGCTAATTGGTGTTTTGGAAATGTTAATTGGGTAATTAATTGTGTTATACACTTTAGGTAATTAAATTGTAAAATTGGATTTTGTAATTTAATTATATTGGGCCTTAAAATTGGATTTGGGCTTTTAAAGTTGTTATTGGGCTTATTGGGCTTGGTTTTACTAAGTTGGGTTTAGGCTAAATTGGTTGGATCCAATCGGGCCCAAAACCGCTTCCATAAAGCCCAAATGCGACTAATGGACCTTTAAAGTTTAATTGGGACTAATGGGCCTAAATTGATTTCTGGGCTTATGGGGTAACTCCCGGATTGGACTTTGGTTTTGGGTTCGACCCGAGTTGACTAAAAGTCCACGCCTTAAAGAAATTAATTAAAAGCCCATTGGACTTTA
The DNA here is from genome assembly GCA_019454045.1 of Zanthoxylum bungeanum. Lineage (NCBI taxonomy): Eukaryota > Viridiplantae > Streptophyta > Magnoliopsida > Sapindales > Rutaceae > Zanthoxylum > Zanthoxylum bungeanum. Next base: position 930 of record SKCR01030928.1, read on the forward strand.
ATTTAATTGACATTGGACATTAATCGGGCTTTGAGACCCGTAGCGATTAAATTTGGAATTTAAGTCGTAAAGGTTCGTCAAATAAAGTGTAGTATTTAATTTGGAATTAAATAATGAATTAGTATTAAATACATATTAAATTAGATTTAATGTTGTAGTTTAATTTAATTCAAGAATTCGTACTTTGAGTACTTATTCGCAAAACGAGTTTGACTCGCGCAAAATCAAATCGTTGTTTGAACATTGGATGGTCACTAATTATCAGATTAATTAATTTGATTAGATTGATTGATAACATGCTTGTGTGAATACATGGTTGCGATGCATGAATAATGTATATCAGATGGATATTAGATGGGTGGGGCAATTTTAGAAATTGTTGTAATAAATTTGATTTATTAATTAGACCTGCGTGTCCAGCCTTATTACCTCCTTACTCTTTGTATTCTTTTCTCACTTATTCCCCTCAATGTAAATGAGGTTTCTTTAGAAGCGTAGTGTAACGGGTAGAAGTAATACATGTGCTAGCAGGAGAGAGAAAGGGAGAGATTTGATCTAGGATCAATGTGTAAAGTATCCATCTGCATATCATTATTATTTTATTATACGCGCTTTATTATGTATTTAGAATGCATGTTTAAGGGTGTATGATGATGAGACCTTAACAAAGATAATAAATTGGTTGCCAATTTGCACGCGAAAAACCCTCGCAAAATATTAAGCGTTTTTCCTTCCATTGAGTGATTCTTACTCAAGATCCGGGACTGGCATTGGCTTGTTGGCCAAAGTCAAGGCCTTTGTCCGTCGAGGATGTGTTTGAATCACGAGAGCTTTGTTCCATATCAGTGTCTTGTCCAAGTTGTGGTTTGTTGGCCAAAGTCAAGACCACTTCTTATCCATCGACATTCATTACGAAGCTTTCCATGGTCAATGGGTCGCGCTTAACTGGGATCACTAAGTTTGTTGTGCCAAAGCCAAGGCTTAGTTGATTCAGAGGAAATAGGTTAGGTAATACATTGGATGTATTGGCATATATAAGATATATGTTTCGGACTTGGATGTCCCCCTACTGGATCTAGGAATTGGATTTGATCCAATTTATCTTAGAGATCTACCTAGTTAATTATCATACAATTTGTTGGCCAAAGTCAAGATTGTGTGATATTTAACGGGATCCTAGCCCGCTAGGAAACACGGTTTCCCGAGTACTCGACAGAGGGTTAGAGGCTTGCCGAAAAATAGTGGGAGGTAAGAATTGAATTTGCAATATTCGTTTAATTACTTGCCATAGGCGCTCAAACAAATATCATTCGTCGTCAAATAAATTAAATGTTAGTTGGACTAATATTTAAATCGTTGTTTTATTAAACAGTTGGACTGTATTCAAACTATTCATTTATAGTTGATTTTATAATTGGATTATAGTAATCAATATAATTGAATTTATCTATTAAAAGTATAGTTGATTAATATAGTTGGACTATAATAATCATTATATTTAGAAGTACCTGAAATCGTTAATTAAATAGTTGGACTATTAGAATCAAGATGTAAATTGAAAGATTGACATTTAAAACATAATCCTATGGAAAATGTATTTAAATGGTTTAATTTTTCGAATTGGGAATAAAGTTTCAGGATGGTCCTGGAAAATAATAAGTTACTTTATTTGATAAAATAACATATTAAGCCTAAGCCCGGAGTTAAGCAAATAGTAGAGCTTAATCTTTGGAAGATTTATGTGATAATAACTTAAGTGCTTAATCCATTAAGCTTGTCGCAGTAGACTCCTTAATTTCTTTGTCAGAACTAAGGGTTAGATCCTTAAAGTATGATATTGAAATTGAAGGATCTTCATAAATCTATACTTAGATTTTAGAAGTACATATTGCAATAAATGATTCTTGGAGAATTAATGACTATTCTCAATGAGACAAAGTCAAAGTTTGCAATAAGACAAGTAGCGCAAGGCGCACCTTACTTTATATTCTAGAAGTCCAAGGCTTGGCCGAAGGCTTCTGGAGTGTAAAAAGGGTAAAGGCAAAATCATTATAATCTTCTGGGAAGATAAAGGACATATCCCAAAATGTCTGCTTAATTGTGGCAAACGGGATCGCGGAAGCGTGACTGCCGTTTGGACAAAGCAGACATGAAGGAATTGAAGACGAGCAAGGCTCTGAATTCAAATATGTTTGTCAACTATATATGTTCACTACTAGTATTAAAATTGGATTTTAGATACTTAGTGTGGTACATGAATATATACTGATGTTCAGAATCTGCTATGAGCAGGATACTGACTTCAGGTTGAGATTTCTCTGCGAATCGGAAACGGGACGAAAGTCGCTGTTTTGACCGTAGTAACCTAATTTAGGAACTACCATTCGGGTGTGTACCTAAATTTGGAAACTGTTATAATGTAACTAGTTTGACTACATACATTATCTCTATATCAGTGTTTAACTCGCTGCGGGTGAACCCTTATATTCTAGAACACTAAAGTGTTTTATTTTATAAAGATGATATTGAGATAAACACATTAGATGTGAATAACAGCATTTATATTTTGAATATAAATAAATCTCAAATATATAATATGACAAACAAATAGCTCAAACTTATTTGATCAGATGAAACTTTTATGGCATTGTTGTTTGGGACACAAATAAACAAGAATCGTATATCCACACTTTCGAAGAGTGGGTACTAGGACTGATTTGATTCCATTCAAATAAAGTCTACGAATCTAGTTTATTAGGCAAAATGCCTATAACACATTTACTTGGTAAAAGTGCAAATGCCACCGATCTGTTAGCCCTAGTTCATAGTGAAGCAAGTGGGCCCATGTCTAGCTAGGCTAGAGGTGGCTATGAATATTTCGTTATCTTTACGGATGTGGCATCTCGTTATGGTTATGTGTTTCTTTTGAAGAACACTAATCGGAAACTTTTACAGTTTCGACACGAATTAGACAAACAGATCAGCTAAAGTATTAAACCATCACAGTTAGACCATGACGAAAATACTTAAGCAATAAGTTTCTAATATACTTGAAAGAGTATAGTATTCTTTCAATGAGGACTCCTCCCGGAACACGTCAATTTGATGGTGTGTCCGAACTGAGTAACCGAATTTTGTTGGACAAGATAAAGGTTAATCATGAGTCACTCTGAGCTACCATTTCCTTCTACGGATAAGCATTTAAACAATGCAGAACTTATTTAGAATAAGGTTCCATAAAATCTGTTTGACAGACTTCATATTAGATATGAACAGGAAAGAAACCAGGTTTCTTATTCCTGATTATTTGGGTATGCTAGGCATATGTTTGGATGATACCAATTAAAACCCAAATTGGATAAGTGCCAATTGTAGGTTATCCTAGGGATACCAAAGTATAGTACATATACAACTCACATGAGAACAATTTAATTGTTGCTCACCATGCGGTTTTCCTAATAGGAATACCGATATGCAGTGGTAAGTGGGAGGATAGTAAAACTCGATGAAAATAAGAGTAACACTATTCCAGGCACCGAATCTTAATGGAACACAAATAGCTCATCAAGGATGAAACTATACCATAATCTTCGAATACACAAGAACCATGTATGTCGGAGGGAGTCAGAAAACAACCTAGGGTATGGGTTTCTGATCTCACCTCATAAAGATGTCAATCTTATTGAGGAATACCAACTGACTACGTATGAGGAAGTGATACAAGGTATCGACTCCCTATTATGGCAAAGTGCCATGACATCCAAATTGGATTCAATTTATATCAACAAGTTTGGATACAGCTAGGCTTTTAGCGGAAAGGTATCTTTATCAACATTGTGTCGATTACGATTCAACCTTTTACCTATTGCCACGGTAAATCCATTTGGATAATGCTTGCTTAAGCTGCATGTTTCATTCATGAAAAAGGGCATCTGGAACGGGAAAATCGCTTTCCTGAGAAGGAAACCATTTGGAGGATGTTTACAACATCCTTTCGGTTTTGTCGTACATAACAAGCAAACAAGGTTTGCAGGTTATTCGATCCATGTTTGGATTGAAGCAAGCATAGGTTCTTAGAATTTTCGTTTTGATGTAATCATAATAGTTTATGATTTAATTCAAAATGAAAATGATTCTTGTGTATATAAGAGGGTTAGTGGGAGCACACTGACAGTGGCTGTCCTATAAAAATAATGATAATATATGTCATTTCTTGGAAATGATATTCCCAAAATAACTATCGGTGAAAGCTTGGCTTTCGAGAAAATATTCTATAGAATTCTTGTGAGAAATAACTTTTATTCTAGGAATAAAGATCTACTGGGATAGATCTAAAAGTTGTTGAAACTCTCCGAGAAATCGTACATTGAAAAATGTACGCGACCTGGTGTCTCATACGCTTTGAGCATATGGAGTCACAATCAGGCCAATCCTAGTGATAGTCACTGGATTGATATTAAGAACATCCATTAGTATCTTAGAGAACTAAGGATGCTGTCTTAATCTGTGGAGAAGAATAACTTGAAGTGACTGGAATCACTACTGTAAGTTTCCTAAACCGATAAAATGACTATAAGTCGCAAATGGTACTATACAGTTTGAATAACGGAACAGTGAGCTGGAAATCTTCCAAGCAAGATACTGTTACCGAATAAACAACAAATGTGGGTTATTGCTGCAGCTGAGGCAGCAATAGAAGCCATTTGGGCCGATAATAAATCTAATTAGATTAGATATAGTTCTGATAGCAGCTGAGCTAGGCGTCAACACAGGTTAAAGAATTAACGGTCTCATCAACGATCCAGATACATACTTCGATATTCATCTGATCCGTTCGGATCATACATCGTGGCGATGTGATGATCGAATAAATCGCATCAAATGCTAATCATGCAAATCCGCTGACGAAAGCATTTCTCAGCAAATTGAGCCAACCGTACATAGTTCGGGTGTAAGACACTCGAGTGACTGGCTATAGGCCAAGTGGGAGATTATTGGACAATTATGACCCATAGCGTCACGATTTGTACAGATCATGGTGTTGTTGTACAAATTAACTATGTGACAAAGGAGATTGCACTCTTATCATTTGTGATTAGATCACATAGATGTATAAATGATAGGAGGTCCATGTGATTTGTTCCTGGATTGAGAATGATATGAGACAGTATCAATCCACGAAGAATAAATCATTAAATATCCCTAGTCAGAGTATTATCGAGATTGGACATCGATAAATATGTATAAGACTAGTATTACACTTGTGCGCGTTGTGAGGGCACAAAAGACATAGTTCTCATATATTTGGGTATAGGATACTCATGCAAGTGTAATAGAAGGTTGTGTTTTACCGATGGTACGGGAAACAGCTTCACTCTGGATAGACCCCCTCGGAATTCCATTGGTAGTATGACTATGTGTCTATGGAAGTCCGAAATCAGGGTAGGTGTATTTGGTCTTAACCTGAGACTTGCACCGCTAATACTTGCGACAATCAATATACTTTGGTTTTGGTCATCCAGGGCTTTAACCGGTTTTTATGTACGCCTCTGCTGGGTATATCGAGAATCGTAGTGTGTTGGGTGTGATGTCGAGACGGAAGTGTCACTCCAGTCATATGGAGATGACGATCGTGTAGGGATACATAACTGGTTCTCTAAAAAGGTTGTAATCATCGGGATAATATGACTTGGTCATGATTATCCGATAATAAAAAGACTAGTTGCTAGTAATCCGATATAAGCTTCGTACGGGGCAGACACTGTACCAGCCCCAGACCTTGCATGTGATCATCCGATGCTGGATCGAAATACGCAATACTACATATACTACGCCTGATATAGATCCTTATTCCTGTAAGGATATTTCTGGAGAATTGGGTAGGCATGGCGCTTTACTAAAAACCAACCTTGTCTTGTAAATCGGTATAAACGTAGTACTAGGTACTTACGTGTTCGGATAGTCCGAAGACCGAAGTTACTGCCAACATATCCGGGGATCTCATGGGTCGCTTCCCAAAGATTCACCGATGAAGTATGACTCGCACCTTTTATTAATCTGGGATTAATTAGATGAGAGAGAAAATTAATCTGGGATTAATTGCGGAGATATTTTATCTGGGATAAAATATCATTTAAACAGAGATTATGATTAATTTGGAATTAATCGATAAATTAATATATTCGATATATTAAACGAAATTGGATTTCGACGCGGAATTAAAATTAGATTTTAATTCGAGCGAACGAATTAATTTAGAATTAATTCGTTAGCGATGTGAATAGTAATTATGTTAGGCATGATTATTTAATTAAATTAGATTTAATTACGTCGCAACGGAAAATTCGTTAATTTGGAATTAGCGAACCCGAGCCCGAGATTATTTGCGAGCGCATTCGCATTTCAAATTCGAGTGCGGCACGCAAGTCAAATCAAGCGTCAAATCGCTAGACGCAACTAGCGTCACATCATTCTTCAATCAAGTGATAGATGTCTTTCACTTTGAGTGATTGACGCCAGTCACTATTCATTGATTGATGGAGTTGATGTTGGTGGTTAGAGCCTTAAAGGCTTGACTTTTGGAAAGAAAAAGAAGTAATTAATTTTGGAAATTGATTAAGTGTATTTGATACACTTTTCTCACCAACCAACACCATCTCTCTCACTCTCCTCTCTTCTCTCCTCTCACGCCCATGGTGGGCAGTTCATGCTTCTGTTTTCTGCCCAGAAAACCGAGAGCAATGGGAAGCCAATGGTCATGATTTTGTGGCAAAATCAAGAGTACTAGCACACTACGAAGACATGCGAATGTGATAGGGAAGTCCACCCATGAGCTTGGAATCATTTGACGAAGCTTAGAGCTTGGATTCTTGAAGATTGAAGCCGAATGGGGACTGCTTGTGCAGCTCACTGCCGAATGCAGTAAAGAGGAGGCAGAAAAGTTTTGTTGCCTCGCGCGTCGCTCAACCGATCGATGTGAGTATTCCACAACTCCCTCATTGTTATTCACACATATTTCTTGTTTTCTATTCGATCCTTGGGCCCGTAGAACTCCAACAATGGTATCAGAGCGATTAAAAGCATGAAATATGTTTAGGGCTTACATTTTTGGTAAAATTGATTTTGAGCATGAATAATGAAATTGGATGATTTAATATGCTTAATTGATGTTTTGTGGATGATTGATTGGATCAATTTGATTAAATTGTGTTTGGAACAAATTTCCCCAAATTTTGTTTTTGTGTTGGCCGAATGTCATGCCCTAATTTATCTTGGTGAATTTTTATTTTTTGATTCATTGGATGAGTTAGAAATCAATTGGGAATTTTGATTTATTGTTTAATTTGATTCAATTGGATTGGATTTGAAATTGGATATAAATTTCCCCTTGGACGAGAGCAATATAGCATGTATATGCGTTTGATTTTTTGATCAAAATGTGTTGGACACTAATTGATGTAATTGAGCATGATTAATTAGGCTAATTGGTGTTTTTGGAAATGTTAATTGGGTAATTAATTGTGTTATACACTTTAGGAAATTAAATTGTAAAATTGGATTTTGTAATTTAATTATATTGGGCCGTAAAATTGGATTTGGGCTTTTAAAGTTGTTATTGGGCTTATTGGGCTTGGTTGTACTAAGTTGGGTTTAGGCTAAATTGGTTGGATCCAATTGGGCCCAAAACCGCTTCCATAAAGCCCAAATGCGACTAATGGACCTTTAAAGTTTAATTGGGACTAATGGGCCTAAATTTATTTCTGGGCTTATGGGGTAACTCCCGGATTGGACTTTGGTTATTAGGTTCGACCCGAGTTGACCAAAAGTCCACACCTTAAAGAAATTAATTAAAAGCCCATTGGACTTTAATTTAATTGACGTTGGACGTTAATCGGGCTTTGAGACCCGTAGCGATTAAATTGGAATTTAAGTCGTAAAGGTTCGTCAAATAAAGTGTAGTATTTAATTTGGAATTAAATAATGAATTAGTATTAAATACATATTAAATTAGATTTAATGTTGTAGTTTAATTTAATTCAAGAATTCATACTTTGAGTACTTATTCGCAAAACGAGTTTGACTCGCGCAAAATCAAATCGTTGTTTGAACATTGGATGGTCACTAATTATCAGATTAATTAATTTGATTAGATTGATTGATAACATGCTTGTGTGAATACATGGTTGCGATGCATGAATAATGTATATCGGATGGATATTAGATGGGTGGGGCAATTTTAGAAATTGTTGTAATAAATTTGATTTATTAAATTGGACCTGCGTGTCCGGCCTTATTACCTCCTTACTATTTGTATTCTCTTCTCACCTATTCCCCTCAATGTAAATGAGGTTTCTTTAGAAGTGTAGTGTAACGGGTAGAAGTAATACATGTGCTAGCAGGAGAGATAAAGGGAGAGATTTGATCTAGGATCAATGTGTAAAGTATCCATCCGCATATCATTATTACTTTATTATACGCGCTTTATTATGTATTTAGAATGCATGTTTAAGGGTGTATGATGATGAGACCTTAACAAAGATAATAAATTGGTTAACAATTTGCACGCGAAAAACCCTCGCAAAATATTAAGCGTTTTTCCATTCATTGAGTGATTCTTACTCAAGATCCGAGACTGGCATTGGCTTGTTGGCCAAAGTGAAGGCCTTTGTCCATCGAGGATGTGTTTGAATAACGAGAGCTTTATTGGCCAAAGTCAGGACCACTTCTTATCCATCGACATTGATTACGAAGCTTTCCATGGTCAATGGGTCGCGCTTAACTGGGATCACTAAGTTTGTTGTGCCAAAGCCAAGGGTTAGTTGATTCAGAGGAAAAAGGTTAGGTAATACATTGGATGTATTGGCATATATAAGATATATATTTCGGAGTTGGATGTCCCCCTACTTCATCTAGGAATTGGATTGGATCCAATTGATCTTAGAGATCTACCTAGTTAATTATCATACAATTTGTTGGCCAAAGTCAAGATTGTGTGATATTTAACGGGATCCTAGCCCGCTAGGAAACACGGTTTCCCGAGTACTCGACAGAGGGTTAGAGGCTCGCCGAAAAATAGTGGGAGGCAAGAATTGAATTTGCAATATTCGTTTAATTACTTGCAATACGCGCTCAAACAAATATCATTCGTCGTCAAATAAATTAAATGTTAGTTGGACTAATATTTAAATCATTTTTTTATTAAACAGTTGGACTATATTCAAACTATTCATTTATAGTTGATTTTATAATTGGATTATAGTAATCAATATAATTGAATTTATCTGTTAAAAGTATAGTTGAGTAATATAGTTGGACTATAATAATCATTATATTTAGAAGTACCTGAAATCGTTGATTAAATAGTTGGACTATTAGAATCAAGATGTAAATTGAAAGATTGACATTTAAAACATAATCCTAGGGAAAATGTATTTAAATGGTTTAATTTTTCAAATTGGGAATAAAGTTTCATGATGGTCCTGGAAAATAATAAGTTACTTTATTTGATAAAATAACATATTAAGCCTAAGCCTGGAGTTAAGCAAATAGTAGAGCATAATCTTTGGAAGATTTATGCGATAATAACTTAAGTGCTTAAACCATTAAGCTTGTCGCAGTAGACTCTTTAATTTCTTTATCAGAACTAAGGGTTAGATCCTTAAAGTATGATATTGAAATTGAAGGATCTTCATAAATCTATACTTAGATTTTAGAAGTACATATTGCAATAAATAATTCTTGGAGAATTAATGACTATTCTCAAGGAGACAAAGTCAAAGTTTGCAATAAGACAAGTAGCGCAAGGCGAACCTTACTATATATTCTAGAAGTCCAAGGCTTGGCCGAAGGCTTCTGGAGTGTAAAAAGGGTAAAGGCAAAATCATTATAATCTTCTGGGAAGATAAAGGACATATCCCAAAATGTCTGCATAATTGTGGCAAACGGGATCGCGGAAGCTTGACTGCCGTTTGGACAAAGCAGACATGAAGGAATTGATGACGAGCAAGGCTCTGACTTCAAATATGTTTGTCAACTATATGTTCACTACTAGTATTAAAATTGGATTTTAGATACTTAGTGTGGTACATGAATATATACTGATGTTCATAATCTTCTATGAGCAGGATACTGACTTCAGGTTGAGATTTCTCTGCGAATCGAAAACGGGACGAAAGTCGTTGTTTTGACCATAGTAACCTAATTTAGGAACTATCCTTCGGGTGTGTACCTAAATTTGGAAACTGTTATAATGTAACTAGTTTGACTAGATACATTATCTCTATATCAGTATTTAACCCGCTGCGGGTGAACCCTTATATTCTAGAACACTAAAGTGTTTTATTTTATAAAGATGATATTGAGATAAACACATTAGATGTGAATAACAGCATTTATATTTTGAATATAAATAAATCTCGAATATATAATATGACAAACAAATAGCTCAAACTGATTTGATCAGATGAAACTTTTATGGCATTGTTGTCTGGGACACAATTAAACAAGAATCGTATATCCACACTTTCAAAGAGTGGGTACTAGGACTGATTTGATTCCATTCAAATAAAGTCTACGAATCTAGTTTATTAGGAAAAGTGCCTATAACACATTTACTTGGTAAATGTGCAAATGCCACCGATCTGTTAGCCCTAGTTCATAGTGAAGCAAGTGGGCCCATGTCTAGCTAGGCTAGAGGTGGATATGAATATTTTGTTACCTTTACGGATGTGGCATCTCATTATGGTTATGTGTTTCTTTTGAAGAACACAAATCGGAAACTTTTACAGTTTCGACACGAAGTAGACAAACAGATCGGCTAAAGTATTAAACCATCACGGTTAGACCATGATGAAAATACTTAAGCAATAAGTTTCTAATATACTTGAAAGAGTATAGTATTCTTTCAATGAGGACTCCTCCTGGAACACGTCAAATTGACGGTGTGTCCGAACTGAGTAACCGAATTTTGTTGGACATGATAAAGGTTAATCATGAGTCGCTCTGAGCTACCATTTCCTTCTACGGATAAACATTTAAACAGTGCAGAACTTATTTAGAATAAGGTTCCATAAAATCTGTTTGACAGACTTCATATTAGATAAGGAAAGGAAAGAAACCGGGTTTCTTATTCCTGAACATTTGGGGTATGCTAGGCATATGTTTGGATGATACCAAACTAAAACCCAAATTGGATAAGTGCCAATTGTAGGTTATCCTAGGGATACCAAAGTATAGTACTTATACAACTCACATGAGAACAATGTAATTGTTGCTCACCATGCGGTTTTCCTAATAGGAATACCGATATGCAGTGGTAAGTGGGAGGATAGTAAAACTCGATGAAAATTGGAGTAACACTATTCCAGGCACCGAATCTTAATGGAACACAAATAGCTGATCAAGGATGAAACTATACCATAATCTTGGAATACACAAGAACCGCGTATGTCGGAGGGAGTCAGAAAACAACCTGTGGTATAGGTTTCTGATCTCACCTCATAAAGATGTCAATCTTATTGAGGAATACCAACTGACTACGTATGAGTAAGTGATATAAGGTATCGACTCCCTATTATGGCAAAGTGCCATGACATCCAAATTGGATTCCATTTATATCAACAAGTTTGAATACTAGTTGATGTACCCCAAGGCATTGTGCCTATTGGTACTATATAAGTCTTCGAGAAAGACATACATGGAAGGCAACATACCAACGTATAAAGCTAGGCTTTGGAGGATGTTTACAACATCCTGTAGTTTTTGTCGTACATAACAAGCAAACAAGGTTTGCAGGTTATTCGATCCATGTTAGGATTGAAGCAAGCATATGTTCTTAGAATTATCGTTTTGATGTAATCATAATAGTTTATGATTTAATTCAAAACGAAAATGATTCTTGTGTATATAAGAGGGTTAGTGGGAGCGCACTGACAGTGGCTGTCCTATAAAAATAATGATAATATATGTCATTTCTTGGAAATGATATTCCCAAAATAAAAATTGGTGAAAGCTTGGCTTTCGAGAAAATACTCTATAGAATTCTTGTGAGAAACAACTTTTATTCTAGGATTAAAGATCTACTGGGATATATCTAAAAGTTGTTGAAACTCTCCGAGAAATCGTACATTGAAAAATGTACGCGACCTGGTGTCTCATACGCTTTGAGCAAATGGAGTCACAATCAGGCCAATCCTAGTGATAGTCACTGGATTGATATTAAGAACATCTGTTAGTATCTAAGAGAACTAAGTATGCTGTCTTAATCTGTGGAGAAGAAGAACTTGAAGTGACTGGAATCACTACTGCAAGTTTCCTAAACCGATAAAATGACTATAAGTCACAAACGGTACTATACAGTTTGAATAACGGAACAGTGAGCTGGAAATCTTCCAAGCAAGATATTGTTACCGAATAAACAAAAAAACAGGTCATTGCTGCAGCTGAGGCAGCAATAGAAGCCATTTGGGTCGATAATAAATCTAATTAGATTAGATATAGTTCCGTTAGCAGCTGAGCTAGGCGTCAGCACATGCTAAAGAATTAACGGTCTCATCAACGATCCAGATACATACTTCGATATTCATCTGATCCGTTCGGATCATACATCGTGGTGATGTGATGATCGAATAAATCGCATTAAATGATAATCATGCAAATCCGCTGACGAAAGCATTTCTCAGTAAATTGAGCAAACCGTACATAGTTCAGGTGTAAGACACTCGAGTGACTGGCTATAGGCCAAGTGGGAGATTGTTGGACAATTATGACCCATAGCGTCACTATTTGTACAGATCATGGTGTTGTTGTACAAATTAACTATGTGACAAAGGAGATTGCACTCTTATCATTTGTGATTAGATCACCTAGATGCATAAATGATAGGAGGTCCCTGTGATTTGTTCCTGGATTGAGAATGATATGAGACAGTATCAATCCACGAAGAATAAATCATTAAATATCCCAAGTCAGAGTATTATCGAGATTGGACATCGATAAATACGTAAAAGACTAGTATTACACTTGTGCGGGTTGTGAGGGCACAAACGACATAGTTCTCATATATTTGGGTATATGATACTCATGCAAGTGTAATAGAAGGTTGTGTTTTACCAATGGTATGGGAAACAGCTTAGCTCTGGATAGACCTCCTCGGAATTCCATTGGTAGTATGACTATGTGTCTATGGAAGTCCGAAATCAGGGTAGGTGTATTTGGTCTTAACCTGAGACTTGCACCGCTAATACTTGCGACAATCAATATACTTTTGTTTTGGTCGTCCAGGGCTTTAATCTGTTTTTATGTACGCCTCTTTTGGGTATATCGAGAATCGTAGTATGTTGGGTGTGATGTCAAGACGGAAGTGTCACTCCAGTCATATGGAGATGATGACCGCGTAGGGATACAGAACTGGTTCTCTAAAAAGGTTGCAACTGTCGGGATAATATGACTTGGTCATGATTATCCGATAATAAAGAGACCAGTTGCTCGTAATCCGATATATGTTTTGTACGGGGCAGACACTGTACCAGCCCCAGGCCTTGCATGTGATCATCCGATACTGGATCGAAATACGCAATACTACATATACTACGCCTGATATAGATCCTTATTCCTGTAAGGATATTTCTGGAGAATTGGGTAGGCATGGCGCTTTGCTAAAAGCCAACCTTGTCTTGTAAATCGGTATAAACGTAGTACTAGGTACTTACGTGTTCGGATAGTCCGACGACCGAATTTACTGCCAATATATCTGGGGATCTCATGGGTCGCTTCCCAAAGATTCACCGATGAAGTATGACTCGCACCTTTTATTAATCTGGGATTAATTAGATGAGAGAGAAACTTAATCTGGGATTAATTGCGGAGATATTTTATCTGGGATAAAATATCATTTAAAGAGAGATTACGATTAATTTGGAATTAATCGATAAATTAATATATTCGATATATTAAACGAAATTGGATTTCGACGCGGAATTAAAATTAGATTTTAATTCGAGCGAACGAATTAATTTAGAATTAATTCGTTAGCGACGTGAATAGTAATTATGCTTGGCATGATTATTAATTAAATTAGATTTAATTACGTCGCAACGGAAAATTCGTTAATTGGAATTAGCGAACCCGAGCCCGAGATTGTTTGCGAGCGCATTCGCATTTCAAATTTGAGTGCGGCACGCAAGTCAAATCAAGCGTCAAATCGCTAGTCGCAACTAGCATCACATCATTCGTCAATCAAGTGATAGATGTCTTTCACTTTGAGTGATTGACGCCAGTCACTATTCATTGATTGATGGAGTTGATGTTGGTGGTTGGAGCCTTAAAGGCTTGACTTTTGGAAAGAGAAAAGAAGTAATTAATTTTGGAAATTGATTAAGTGTATTTGATACACTTTTCTCACCAACCAACACCATCTCTCTCACTCTCCTCTCTTCTCTCCTCTCACGCCCATAGTGGGCAGTTCATGCTTCTGTTTTCTGCCCAGAAAACCGAGAGCAATGGGAAGCCAAAGGTCATTAATTTGTGGCAAAATCAAGAGTGCTAGCACACTATGAAGACATGCGAAGGTGATAGGGAAGTCCACCCATGAGCTTGGAATTATTTGACGAAGCTTGGAGCTTGGATTCTTGAAGATTGAAGCCGAATGAGGACTGCTTGTGCAGCTCACTGCCGAATGCAGTAAAGAGGAGGCAGAAAAGTTTTGTTGCCTTGTGCGTCGCTCAACCGATCGATGTGAGTATTCCACAACTCCCTCGTTGTTATTCACACATATTTCTTGTTTTCTATTCGATCATTGGGGCCGTAGAACTCCAACAGTATGACTAGGTCATGATTATCCGATTAGAGAGACTAGTTGTTGGTGATCCGATATATGCTTCTTACGGGGCAGACACAGAGCCGGCCACGGGTCTATCATGTGACATTCGATACTGGATCGTATTACGCAATACATAGTATATTATGCCTGATACAGATTATATATTCCTCGTCTAATATTTTGGAGAATTGGGAAGGCACGGTGCTTTCCTAGAAGCTTACCATGTCTTGTAAATCGGTGAGAACGTGGTACGAGGTACGCACATGTCGGATAGTCCGACAACCGTATTCACTGCCAACATATCCAGGGATCTCTTGGGTCGCTTCCCAAATATTCACCGATGACATTTGACTAGAATTAATCTGGGATTAATTATAAGAGAGAAAATTAATCTGGGATTAATTACGGCAAGAATTTATATGGTATTAAATTCGTCTAGAAGAGATAACACAATTAATTTGGAATTAATCGGCAAAATAAATTTAATGGTTAAAATTAGATTTTATTATTTAATTTATTTAATTGGGCTAAAATAATATATCGGATATATTAATTGAAATTGGATTTCAATACGGAAATAAAATTGGATTTTAATTCAAGCGAACGAATTAATTTGAAATTAATTCGTAAGTGACTTTTGTAATAATTTTGCTAGGCATTATTATTTAATTAAATTGGATTTAATTACGTCGCGATGGAAAATTTGTTTAATCGGATTAAACGAACCTGGGCCCAAAGTGTGTTGTACAAGCCAACTTAAATTTGGAATTTACAATGGTGGGCCCCACTCTAAATTACATCAACTTGTCAAAAGATTATGGAAGTGGTTGGAAATATCTATTGCACTTTGGAAGTCAAAAAGCATACACACACTTTTATACAAGTTTGGTAACAAGTTGGACTAACTATTCACTCTCTCCATCACTTCCTCTCTTGGCCGAACATAGCTTTCATTGGAGGAGAAAATTTTCTTTCAAATTTTATTCAAGCTAGCACTTAAAGGAGTCAAAGAAAGGTGATAGGGAAACTCACCCAAGAGTTTTGAACTCAACACCAAGCTTGGAGCTTCCATCAAAAAAGAAAATTTTGAATTTTCTCATCCATTCAATGTGAGTATTTCCGCAACTTTTCTTGAATTATTCATACACAAATCAATCTTAGAGATCATTGGCATGCCTAGGACCCTAACAATTGTATCAGAGAGCCATATCTAAACATGATTTGAATCTAGGGTTCTAAACTTTAATTTGGGGATTTTATGCTTGGAGTATGAAAATTCGAAATTGGTTATTTGGTTGTGGTTGGATGATGATGAATTGGATTTGTGCATCATTGGATTTGTGAAATTGATTGGATCAAAATTTCCCCAAATCCTAAGCCTTGGCCGAAACTTGAACCCTTAAATGCTCATGGTAATTTTTTGAATTTTTACAATTGGATATGTTAAATGCATGAAATGAATCTTGATTGTTGATTAATTGGATTGAAATCAAATTGGAATGTTATTCTATTCAATTTCTGTGAGTTTGAGCATGTTGATGGATGAGTTGATTTTGCTTCAATTTGTGTTGGACATGAATTGAAATGTAGAGCATGATTAATTGGATTAATTAGTATTTTGGAAACATTAGATTAATTGATTAATTGTGTTAATTACACTTTAAATTAAATTAATGTGATATTTGGAATATTATGTTAATATAAATTAGTCTTTAAAATTGAATTGGGCTAATTTTTTATATTTGGGCTAATGGGCTTGGTTGGGCCAAGTTTGGTTTTGGACAATTGGGTTGGATCCAATTGGGCCTAAATCCATTTCCATAAAGTTCAAATATGACTTTTGGGCCTTTTATAATTTAATTGGGCCTAATAAACCTAAATTGATTTTTGGCATAGGGTGATTCCTAATTGGGCCTTGGCATTTTGGGTTTGATCCATAATGGCCAAAGCCCATGCCTAAATAATTAATTGAAAGCTCATTGGACTTTAATTAAATAGTATTGGATGCTAATTGGGGCTTTTGAGACCCATTTAGATTGGATTTGGAATCCAAGTCTAAAAGGCACTAAAATAAGTGTAACTGTCTAATTTGGAATTAAACATGAATTAGTATTTGATACAATTTAAAATTGGATTTAAAATTGGAATTCGATACAATTCAAGAATACTTACTTTGAGTATTTATTCTTAAACGAGTTGGACTCGCGCAAATCAAATCGTTGTATGAACATTGGATGGTCATTAATTAAAGATTAATTAATTGGATTAGATTGATTGATAGCATACTTTGTGTGAATACTTGGATGTATTTATATGAATAATGTATATCAGATGGATATTAGATGGGTGGGGGCAATTTTGGAAATTGTTGTAAGTATGGTACTTATTTATTAAATTGGACCTGTGTGTCCAGCCTTTCACCTCCTTATCTCTTTGTATTTCTCTTCTCACCAATTCCCCTCAATGCAAATGAGGTTTCTTTAATATATTATGTAATTGGGTAGAAGAATGTAAAGTGCTAACGGGAGAGAGGAAAGAGAGAGATTTGTTCTAAGAACAAATTGTATTATATATTCATCCGCATATCATTATTAAATTTAATCGCGCCTTATTATGCTTTTAGAATGCATGTTTAAGGGTGTTGTTGGAATTCTCTAAGGTCCCAAGGATCATTATCAAGCATGAAACAAGTGCAAATACAATCAACGAAGTCGCGGAATACTCACAATGATCGGTTGAGATGATGCGGTGAACAACAAAAACTTTATGCCCTCTCCTCCAAGTCACGGCAGTGGCATTTTTTTTATCTTCATTTTCGGCCATGGATGGGTGAATCAAGCTCCAAGCTTTCTTGTTTAATCATTCCATGCACACGGGTGTGTTTCCCTATCACCTACGGACGACTCCGGAGTGTGCTAGCACCAAGATTTTGCAACAAAATCACTCATTTTCTTCTCTTACTGCTCTCGGTTTTGGACCAGAAAAGAAGAAGGCAGCAGCCCATTTTGGGCGTGAATGAGGAAGAAGAGAGGTGAGAGAGAGAGAGATTAAAGTGTTTTTTTTATTTTTGTATATCAAATACCAAAAATTAAAAGTCAAATACCATTAAAATAATGATATATTTCTTTCAAGCTTTCAAAAAGCTTTTCAACAACTTCTATCAACTCACATCAATCAATCAATCAATGTGACAAGTTGTCACATCACTCAAAGTGACAAATGATTTGACGCTTGATGCGACTAGCGATTTGACGCTTGATTTGACTTGCGTGCCGCACTCAAATTGAAATGTGAATGCGCTCGTAAACAATCTCGGGCTCGGGTTCGCTAATTCCAAATTAACTAATTTTCCATTACGACTTAATTAAATGATTATGCCTAGTGAAATCACTATTCACGTCGCTAATGAATTAATTCTAAATTAATTCGTTCGCCTGAATAAAATCTCATTTCAATTCCACGTCGAAATCCAATTTCGTTTAATATATCGAATATATTAATTTAATCGATTAATTCAAATTAATCGTTATCTCTCTTTAAATGATATTTTATCCCAGATAAAATATCTCTGCAATTAATCCCAGATTAATTAAAGTGCGAGTCATACGTCATCGGTGAATCTTCGGGAAGCGACCCATGAGATCCCCGGATATGTTGGCAGTAAATATGGTTGTCGGACTATCCGAACACGTACGTACCAAGTACGACGTTTTACCGATTTACAAGACAAGGTTGGCTTCTAGCAAAGCGCCCTGCCTACCCAATTCTCCAGAAACATGCTTACTGGAATAAGTGATCTATATCAGGCGTAGTATACATAGTATTGTGTATGTCGATCCAGCATCAGATGATCACGTGCTAGGCCTGGGGCTGGAATTGTGTCTGCCCCGTACGAAGCATATGTCGGATGTCTGGTAACTAGTCTTTATAATCAGATATACATGACCTTGTCATAATATCCCGATAGCTGCAGCATTTAAGAGAACCAGTCCCGTATCCTACGTGACCATCATCTCCACTATGACTGGAGTGATACTTCCATTTTGACATCACACCCAACACACTACAATTCTCGATATACCTAGAAGAGGCGTACACAGAACCGTTTAAAGCCCTGGATGACCAAAACCAAAGTATATTGATTGTCGTAAGTATTAGCGGTGCAAGTCTCAGGTTAAGACAAAATACACCTACCCTGATTTCAGACTTCCATAGACACATAGTCATACTACCAATGGAATTTCGAGGGGGTCTATCCAGAGCGAAGCTATTTCCCGTACCATTGGTAAAACACAACCTCCTATTACACTTGCATGAGTATTTTATACCCAAATATATGAGAACTATGTCGTTATGCCCTCACAATGCGAACAAGTGTAATACTAGTCTTTTACGCATTTATCGATGTCCAATCTCGATAATACTCTGACTAGGGATATTTAATGATTTATCCTTCGTGGACTGATACTGTCTCATATCATTCTCAATCCAGGAACAAATCATAGGGACCTCCTATCATTTATACATTTTGGTGATCTAATCACAAATAATAAGAGAGCAATCTCATTTGTCACATAGTTAATTTGTACAACAACACCATGATCTGTACAAATAGTGACGCTATGGGTCATAATTGTCCAACAATCTCCCACTTGGCCTATAGCCAGTCACTCGAGTGTCTAACACCCGAACTATGTACGGTTGGCTCAAACTGCTGAGAAAAGGCTTTCGTCAGCGGATTTGCATGATTATCATCTGATGTGATTTATTCGATTATCACATCGCCACGATGTATGATCCGAACGAATCAGATGAATATCGAAGTATGTATCTGGATCGTTGATGAGACCATTAATTCTTTAGCCTGTGCTGTAGCCTAGCTCAGCTGCTAATAGAACTATATCTAATCTAATTAGATTTATTATCGACCCAAATGGCTTCTATTGCTGCCTCAGCTGCAGCAATAATCCGCATTTATTGTTTATTCTGTAACAGTATCTTGCTTTGAAGATTTCCAGCTTACTGATCCGTTATTCAAACTGTATAGTACCGTTTGCGACTTATAGTCGTTTTATCGGTTTGGAAAATTGCTACAGTGGTCTCAGTCACTTCAAGTTCTCCTTCTCCATAGTATAAAACAGCATCCTTAGATCTCTAAGATACTAATGGATGTTCTTAACATTAATCCAGTGACTATCACTAGGATTGGCCTGTTTGTGAATCCATATGCTCAAAGCGTATGAGACACCAGGTCACGTATATTTTTCAATGTACGAGTTATCGAAGAGTTTTCTCGAAAGCCTAGCTTTCACCGGTTATTATGGGAATATCATTTCCAAGAAATGATATATTATCATTATTTATTCAGGACAGCCACTGTCAGTGCGCTCCCACTAACCTCCTTATATACACAAGAATCATTTTCGTTTTGAATTAAATCATAAACTATTATGATTACATCAAAACGATAATTCCAAGAACCTAATGCTCGACTCAACCCAAACATGGATCGAATAACCGTCAGGATGTTGTAAACATCCTCCAAAAGGTTTCCTTTTAAGGAAAGCGATTTTCCCGTTCAGCTGTCATATTTCATAAATGAAATATGCAGCATTAGCAAGCATTATCCAAATGGATTTACTGTGGCAACAGGTAAAAGGTTGAATCGTAATCAACACAATATTGATAACGACACCTTTCCGCTAAAAGCCTAGTTTTATACGTTGGTATGTTGCCATCCATGTATGTCTTCCTTGAAGACTTATGTAGTACCAATAGGCACAATGCCTTGCGGTACATCAACTAGTATCCAAACTTATTGATATACATGGAATCAAATTCGGATATTATGGCACTTTGCCATAATAAGGAGTCGATACCTTGTATCACTTCCTCATACGTAGTCAGTTGGTATTCCTCAAAAGATTAACATCTTTATAATGTGAGATCAGAAACCCATACCCCAGGTTGTTTTCTGACTCTCTCTGACTTACGCGGTTCTTGTGTATTCGAAGATTAATGGTATAGTTTCATCCTTGATGAACTATTTGTGTTCTATTAAGGATTGGTGCCTGGAATAGTATCACTCTGATTTTCATCGAGTTATACTATCCTCCCACTTACCACTGCATATCGATATTCCTCTTAGGAAAACCGCATGGTGAGCAACAATTAAATTGTGCTCTTGTGAGATGTATAAGTACTATACTTCGGTATCCCTAAGATAACCTAAAATTGGCACTTATCCAATTTGGGTTTTAGTTTGGTATCATCCAAACATATGCCTAGCATTCCCAAATGATCAGGATTGTGAAACCTAGTTTCTTTCCGGTTCATATCTAATATGAAAACTGTCAAACAGATTTTATGGAACCTTATTCAAAATAAGTTATGCACTATTTATGCGTATCCGTTGAAGGGACTTGTGCAGTGTGTGACAATGACAATCCTATCAAAGTACGTGCAATGCATTTTCACTTACCTGGCTCGCCAGCTGCCACCTGACTTGCCTGCTGCTTTGAACTGAGTTGATATGGTGGCAAGGTGCCTCGACCCCTGGGCTTTGTTCCCGAACCACCGAATGTGAACTGTGCTGACGATGCAGTGGGCCTTCGACCCTGGGACGCATCCCGGAACTACAACTGATGTGTGGGCCCTCGACCTTGGGACACATCCTAAAAGTGATGATGAATGAATTCTTGGCTTGCCAGCTGCCACCTGACTTGCCTGCTGTTTGGAACTGAGTTGATTGTGTGATGGGCACCTCGGCCCTGGGACGCATCCCGAAACTGCTAATGACAATAGGGCACCTCGACCATCGAACTGATGATGTACTGGGTACGCATCTCGACCCTGGGCACGCATCTCGGCCCGGAACTATAACCGACAACGGGGAACGCATCTCGGCTTTGGGTACGCATCTCTACCCAATACCGCTGACAATAGGGACCTCACCCTGAATATGATGTAGTGACTACGCATCTCGACCCTGGGCACGCATCTCGGCCCGGAACTATCGACCCTGGGCACGCATCTCGGCCCGGAACTATAACCGACAACGGGGGCACGCATCTCGGCCTTGGGTACGCATCTCAACCCAATACCGCTGACAAGAGGGACCTCGCCCTGAATATGATGTAGTGGGTACGCATCTCGACCCTGGGCACGCATCTCGGCCCGGAACTACGACCGACAATGGGGGCACGCATCTCGACCCTGGGTACGCATCTCGACCCAATACCGCTGACAATAGGGACCTCGCCTTCAAACTGATACTGATGTGGGCCTCGCCCCCAGAGTGATATGGTGTGATGAGGTTCATTCCCGAACCGATCTCCATTCCCGAAGTGTGACTGTGATATGGTGTGATGAGGTCCATTCCCGAACCGTCACCGAATGTGGTCCATTCCTGAACCATTGATGTGTTGTGGTGTGATGAAGTCCATTCTAGAACGGTCACCGTGTGGTGGTCCATTCCTGAACCGATCTCCATTCCCGGAGTGCCATTCCCGGCGTGCTCATTCCCGAGCTGTCCATTCCCGGACTGTCCATTCTCGGACTAAATCTCCATTCTCGGAGTGCCATTCCCGGCGTGCCATTCTCGGCGTGCTCATTCCCGAGTTCTCCATTCCCGGACTAAATCTCCATTCTCGGAGTGACATTCCCGGCGTGCTATTCTCGGCGTGCTCATCCTCGAGCTGTCCATTCCCGGACTATATCTCCATTCTCGGAGTGCCATTCCCGGCGTGCCATTCTCGGCGGAACTGATCTGATGTGATGCGGGCCTCGCCCCCAGAATGCCATGCCCGGCAAAAACTGATCTGATGTTATGTGGGCCTTCCCCCCAGAATACCATACCCGGCAGAAACTGATTTGATGCTGTGTGGGCCTCGCCCCTAGAATGCTATATCTGGCAGAACTGATCTGATGTCTTCATACCCGGAGTGCCATACCCGGCAAAACTGATGCTGATAATGATGTGGGCCTCGC
Organism: Zanthoxylum bungeanum; assembly: GCA_019454045.1. Classification (NCBI taxonomy): domain Eukaryota; kingdom Viridiplantae; phylum Streptophyta; class Magnoliopsida; order Sapindales; family Rutaceae; genus Zanthoxylum; species Zanthoxylum bungeanum. The sequence continues at coordinate 23,737 of SKCR01030928.1, forward strand.
CCCCATAGTGCCATGCCTGGCAAGACTGATACTGAACTAGTGTGGGCCTCGCCCCCAGAGTGCCATACCTGGCAACACTGATACCGATAATGATGTGGGCCTCGCCCCCAGAGTGCCATACCCGGCAAGATTGATACTGATGCTAATATAGGCCTTGCCCCAGACTGATGCTGATGTCTGATGTGGGCCTCGTCCCAAACTGATACTGATATGGGCTTCGCCCCCAAAACTGATACTGATATGGGCCTCAACCTTGTGACTCATTCCCAAAACTGACTGATGTGGGCCTCAACCCTGGGACTCATCCCCGAAAGTAATACTGATTCATTTCTGAAATTGACTGTACTGTTGCTGTTTCTGATTGGCTGGCCTTTTGCCGCTTTCTCTTTTTCCTTTTTGAAACCTGTGAATACAAAACAAAACAAACACACAAAAAAATGCAAAATATGTTACGTGTATGCATGCATGCATGAATGAATTTCCTATTCTGTTGGGTTAGGTCTTCCGCCAGTTCTCCAGGTGATTGCACAGTATTCTCTCTAGTCTCATGACTCAATTTCTTGTTATGTCCCGGATTCACGAGGTGGTAGACTGGTCGCTCCCAGTCTTGATTTAGCTTTCTGTTCTCCGCTGTTTGCATTTAGTCAAGATGAACCACATGGTGGGGCCTTCCATATCATCATACTATATCACATGCTACGAAATAGTCCCAATAGTTACACATATTATTGCCCTCAAAGAATTCTCAGTATTGAAACCAGAGAACCTTCAAAACATTCAACGCAACTCAAATCCAAGTCTTTGAGTAAATGATCTAAGCCAGACTCAAAGTGTGTGTGTGCAAAGGTTCCTTTGCGGATTCATCCCTAGGTAAGCTAACTCAATGATTTCGTTTCAAAAATTGGGATCGATGGGTCAAACCAACCTAGATGTCTCAATTATGCCTGCAGTTGCTTTTCTGTGCTCAATGTGGTATGGTTTTCTTTCTCTTTTATCTCTCTCTTTTTTCTTTTCATTTTGAATTTCTTTTTTTTTTTCTTCTCTTTTTTTTTTAATACACCTACCCTTTAAGGTAGCATTTCTCCTCATGGTGGTCCTAATACTCACCCATGGGTAGCTTCACACTTATCGGTTATAGGTGGTTCAATTCTTTTCTTTAGAGACTTTTCTTTCATTTTAAACCATACCACACATCATAACATAAGCAAATCAAGATAGACATCTAAGCAAACGGTCATTCACCAACCTACAATTTCTTCAACTAGTCACCTTGCCAACTACTCAGGTTTTCACCGCTAAGAACCTATAGTGAAATGCTTACGAGTCTAACATAGATCAATCACTCAAACTATCAGATAAAAGCACATCAAGAGTTTATCGTTTCTTAGGTTTCACCTTAAAGCAATCAATTTCATCATCAGACTTATGCCTAACTATTAAGGACTAAAAACAAACAACAATTTTTTTTTCTTTTTTTTTTGAAGGCCCACAATGGTCTTTCTATCTCTGCCGTAAATTTCTCTGTTTCTCGATTTCCTTTTCCCCAATATCCATGTTTACTAAACTTTTCTTTGACAAGTCTTCTTTTATCCCTAACCCAACGGATATCTATGATGGCTTTTAAGACACGAGGGTTAACATGATGCATGTATGCATGAGATGCATGTGATGTATGAGACACAATATGCATGGGGTTATCAAAAGCATAAAGGGTGGCCCCTATAGGTCATACAACTATGTTCACATGTGGGTTTACAGGAGTGTGGACAAAGGCTCTCGTTTGACGAAGGATTACCCACAACTAGGACTCCCCACTCAAGGGTTCAAGCGACCAAGTGAGTGTACCTTTTTTATACCTTACGGTACGTGACAACGAGTTACGGTGTGTGACTAACTATCGAATGGATTTCCCGTTGTAGATTCCCCAGAGGGAGGGTGGAGCGAGGCTCTCTTAAGTACCCAAGCCCCTTAGGCTCTTATCGCTTGGTGTCAAGAATAAACAACGAGTCTTCCAAACTAGTCTATCACAACGAGCTACAAGTGATGATTTATCTAGGTGTCTTCACAGCTTTTCCTTATGAAAAGGTAGTGAGTGAAGGAAGACATCGAACCATTACCTAACCTTAACAATGCCTTTGGTTACACCCCTTTCAACCCACGGTAAACACGGTTAACTAAAGCACAAATCATACACATCACAAGACATGATTTCGAGGCCAATTCTCTAATATCCCCAGTGGAGTCGCCAGACTGTAGGACACAGAACTTGACGACGCTGTTCTAGACTCGCGGCCTAGTTGGGAGTAAGAAATAACATGGAGTCGCCACCCGGTGTGAACTGGAACAAAGATTTAAGGCCGCACTCACCCCTCGCAAGGGAAGACCTCAAACCTGTTGGGTTCGGAATGGTCCCTTACTTATGTCACTTGTGATGATATGATTTGTGCAATAAACTAACCGAATCTACTCAATAATCATGCTCAAGGGTACTTAGATCTAATATGCTTTCATCAAAATAATTCCACGCAATGTAACACAACGAGCATATTGAACCATTAAATCAACATGTATAAATCATTATCCTAACACATCATAAACTAATAATATGCATAAGGAACAACCTAAATATGCTTTAACAAATAAATAACAACTAAATTATACCATGCTTTAAATAATAAACGAATAACCTAAAGACTATAACATGCTCAAATACAAATTTGGATGAGACGAGATATGTGTATCTTAAGTGGTACGTGGCATTGTATCCCGAGTACAGACCATACTACCGTCGATTCGGAATCGGCTATGGAATTTATGTCCGGGTTTCCATCCGATATACCACAAAAGGGAACACATATCCCGTTCATCCAACAATCACATCATGCCTCAAACGACTCTCATGCAATTATATATCAAAATAAATAAACAAAAATAAAGAAGATAAGTAAAAAGGGTGCCCTCAGGTCTAACCTCTTTTGTCGTCTAAGAAAGGGCGTTACACGTCCGTTGGAAGGGAGATTGATCCGATGCTTTTCCGATTTGTCTACTCAATGTCTTTCCTCGCTGTTTTGCTGTTTGGGCTGCTATTTTAAGTCCGTTTCGCTACTGTTTTGCTGTTACGTTTCAGGTCACTGTTTTGGTTATTTTGTGGACTGTTTTGGGTGATTTGGGGGACCAAAGGGGTACGGTTTTAGGGCTGTTTGGCTTACTGTTTTTGGGTGGTTAAGGTTCAGTTTTACGGGCTGTTTTTGGTAGCAGTTTGAGGGTTATTTCTCGGCAGTAAATTGGGCAATGAGAGGGGTGCGTGAGGGTTAGGGGCTGTTGAAGGTGGCTAGGCGTGAAGTTGTTGGCTAATTAAGGGGGCAGTTTGTTTGTGATGGCGTGATGAAGGCAGTGGCGTGTGAGGGGGCTGGTGAAGGCTAGGGGCAGTGGCGTGAGTGGTGTGAGGGCTTTGAGTGTGGGATGTGGCGTGTGTGCAAGGTGTCAACGTGCGTGAGTGGCGTGAGTGGTCTGTAGGGTGAGTGTGCGTGAGTGTTTTTGGTGGGTGCGCTGGCAGTGTGGCTAGGCGAGAGTGTTAGGTGGCAGTGTCTTTGTGCGCTGAACGTGTGGCCTGAGTTAGGAGGGGCAGTGAGGCTTTAAATGGTCGGTCAGTGCGTGGAGATGGCTAGGTGGCTGATTGAGTGGGTGAAGTAGGGTTGTTGCGTGAAAAAAAAAAGGCGTGAGGGACTGCTACGTGCTGGGCGTGGAGAAGGTTTGTGGCTTTGTGGGTTGCTATTTGGAGTGAAGGCGTGGCCTTAGGTGATGCGCAGTTTGAGGATGCTTTGTGTGAAGGTGGGAAGCTGGTTTTGTTTTTTTGCTTGTCACGTCAATTGCATGGAATTTGCGTGAAGGCCTGAAGGGCTGCTCTTTGGTTTGAGAGATGGTGGACGTGGCTTGAGAAGGAGAATAGGGTTTCAGAGTGCCTTTTTGTTTATTTTGCCGTGAGTCTCTGCCAGCCAGCCAGGTTTTGAATGTATGGAGAGAGGTTATTTTTATAGGCCAAGGGAGGGGATTTACCTTGTTGGGGAAGGAATCAAATTTGTGTATTAATTAAGAGATATTTTTAATTTAGTATGTGATAGGGAAAATCTTTTAATTAAGGGAAGTGATTTGATTTATTCTTTTTAGTTAAGGATATGATTTATTTAATTAGGAAGGTGATTTAATTAAATTAGGAATGTGTTTTATTTAAATTAGGAATTTAATTTAATTTAATTTCAAGTTCAATTTAATTGGTGAATGTGATTAATTTAATTTAAGTTTAATTTTAATTGGTTTTAATTATTTAATTTGTGAGATGTGTTTTAAAAATTTTAATTATTTAATTTGTGAGATGTGTTTTAATGGGTTGGTGGTGTGTTTTAAAACAGAGGCCCAACAAGCAACCCGAAGCCAAACAACGAGGTTAAATCCAACAAAAAATTCCATTTTCCAACTTTACCCTTCCAACGTCCGTTTCCCGCGACTTTCATGACTAAAGAGGTAGTTGCCTCCATACGAGACTCATCATTGGGCTAATGTGTAAAAATGCAATGGCTACAACGTGTTAGGCCTGGGGGGCTGGAATTGTGTCTGCCCCGTACGAAGCACATGTCGGATGTCTGGTAACTAGTCTTTATAATCAGATATACATGACCTTGTCATAATATCCCGATAGCTGCAGCATTTAAAAGAACCAGTCCCGTATCCTACGTGACCATCATCTCCACTATGACTGGAGTGATACTTCCATTTTGACATCACACCCAACACACTACAATTCTCGATATACCTAGAAGAGGCGTACACAGAACCGGTTAAAGCCCTGGATGACCAAAACCAAAGTATATTGATTGTCGTAAGTATTAGCGGTGCAAGTCTCAGGTTAAGACAAAATACACCTACCCTGATTTCAGACTTCCATAGACACATAGTCATACTACCAATGGAATTTCGAGGGGGTCTATCCAGAGCGAAGCTGTTTCCCGTACCATTGGTAAAACACAACCTCCTATTACACTTGCATGAGTATTTTATACCCAAATATATGAGAACTATGTCGTTATGCCCTCACAATGCGCACAATTGTAATACTAGTCTTTTACGCATTTATCGATGTCCAATCTCGATAATACTCTGACTAGGGATATTTAATGATTTATCCTTCGTGGACTGATACTGTCTCATATCATTCTCAATCCAGGAACAAATCATAGGGACCTCCTATCATTTATATATTTTGGTGATCTAATCACAAATAATAAGAGAGCAATCTCATTTGTCACATAGTTAATTTGTACAACAACACCATGATCTGTACAAATAGTGACGCTATGGGTCATAATTGTCCAACAATCTCCCACTTGGCCTATAGCCAGTCACTCGAGTGTCTAACACCCGAACTATGTACGGTTGGCTCAAACGGCTGAGAAAAGGCTTTCGTCAGCGGATTTGCATGATTATCATCTGATGTGATTTATTCGATTATCACATCGCCACGATGTATGATCCGAACGAATCAGATGAATATCGAAGTATGTATCTGGATCGTTGATGAGACCATTAATTCTTTAGCCTGTGCTGTAGCCTAGCTCAGCTGCTAATAGAACTATATCTAATCTAATTAGATTTATTATCGACCCAAATGGCTTCTATTGCTGCCTCAGCTGCAGCAATAATCCGCATTTATTGTTTGTTCTGTAACAGTATCTTTCTTGGAAGATTTCCAGCTTACTGATCCGTTATTCAAACTGTATAGTACCGTTTGCGACTTATAGTCGTTTTATCGTTTTGGAAAATTGCTACAGTGGTCTCAGTCACTTCAAGTTCTCCTTCTCCATAGTATAAACAGCATTCTTAGATCTCTAAGATACTAATGGATGTTCTTAACATTAATCCAGTGACTATCACTAGGATTGGCCTGTTTGTGAATCCATATGCTCAAAGCGTATGAGACACCAGGTCACGTATATTTTTCAATGTACGAGTTATCGAAGAGTTTTCGGGAAAGCCTAGCTTTCACCAGTTATTATGGGAATATCATTTCCAAGAAATGACATATTATCATTATTTATTCAGGACAGCCACTGTCAGTGCGCTCCCACTAACCTCCTTATATACACAAGAATCATTTTCGTTTTGAATTAAATCATAAACTATTATGATTACATCAAAACGATAATTCCAAGAACCTATGCTCGACTCAATCCAAACATGGATCGAATAACCTGCAAACTTGTTTGCTAGTTTTGGTACGACAAAACCGTCAGGATGTTGTAAACATCCTCCAAAAGGTTTCCTTTAAGGAAAGCGATTTTCCTGTTCAGCTGTCATATTTCATAAATGAAAATGCAGCATTAGCAAGCATTATCCAAATGGATTTACTGTGGCAACAGGTAAAAGGTTGAATCGTAATCAACACAATATTGATACGACACCTTTCCGCTAAAAGCCTAGTTTTATACGTTGGTATGTTGCCATCCATGTATGTCTTCCTTGAAGACTTATATAGTACCAATAGGCACAATGCCTTGCGGTAGATCAACTAGTATCCAAACTTATTGATATACATGGAATCCAATTCGGATATATGGCACTTTGCCATAATAGGGAGTCGATACCTTGTATCACTTCCTCATACGTAGTCAGTTGGTATTCCTCAAAAGATTAACATCTTTATAGGTGAGATCAAAAAACCATACCCCAGGTTGTTTTCTGACTCTCTCTGACTTACGCGGTTCTTGTGTATTTGAAGATTAAGTATAGTTTCATCCTTGATGAACTATTTGTGTTCCATTAAGGATTGGTGCCTGGAATAGTATCACTCTGATTTTCATCGAGTTATACTATCCTCCCACTTACCACTGCATATCGGTATTCCTCTTAGGAAAACCGCATGGTGAGCAACAATTAAATTGCTCTTCTGCTCTGTGAGATGTATAAGTACTATACTTCGGTATCCCTAAGATAACCTAAAATTGGCACTTATCCAATTTGGGTTTTAGTTTGGTATCATCCAAACATATGCCTAGCATTCCCAAATGATCAGGATTGTGAAACCTAGTTTCTTTCCGGTCATATCTAATATGAAATCTGTCAAACAGATTTTATGGAACCTTATTCAAAATAGTTATGCACTGTTTATGCATATCCGTTGAAGGAAATGGTAGCTCAGAGCGACTCATGATTAACTTTATCATGTCCAACAAGATTCGGTTCTCTGGTTCGAATACACCGTCAGGATGACGTGTTCCGGGAGGAGTCCTCTTTGAAAGAATACTTTACTCTTTCAACTATATTAGAAACTTATTGCCTAAGTATTTTCCATTACGGTCTTACCGTGACGGTTTAATACTTCAGCCGATCTGTTTGTCTATTTCGCATCGAAAAATGTAAAAGTTTAACGATTTATGTTTCAAAGGAAACACATAACCATAACGCGATGCCACATCCGTAAGGTCACGAAATATTCATTTTCACTTCTAGCCTAGCTAGATATGGGCCCACTTGCTTCACTATGAAAG